>VCRD01001984.1:0-23197 GCA_006783055.1 Trinorchestia longiramus
CACAGCATCAGCACTCTCCACAGCATCAGCACTCCGTCTACTGCACGAGTATCGCTTTATTTACATGATTTTCCTAGTTATATTTTGTCTCATAAATGAAGAGATTGAACCAAGCCTCACGTCAGGCTTCTTTGCTTCCTCGTTCCCATCGAGCTACAACACTCAAGAATTCCACACCCTAATTTAGCTAACATTTAAGCCTGATCGTACCAACACTGATTCAAATTAATGTTCGCTATTTTGTACGGACACTTTGTTCATTACTCCACGTAATGAAGCGAACACTAAAAGTTCTTTGTAGTAAACAAGTTGTAATTTTCGAAGAGTATAAGTTTATAAAAAAAGGAGAAATTACTATGCAGGGGAAAAGGGAAATTCATAAGGTCATTAGATCGCTGGATTACAAGCTAAAATAATGAAAGCGTTCTTAAAAGAAGCAATACTTCAACTCTCGAACAACTTTTTATAACAAATTTTCATTAAGATTTCAATTTCAAAATTACTTAAGAGCGTTAGACGTGAACGAGTGTTGAAGACCTTATCGTTATTTTTGCGGAGCGATATTTGAAAAACCAAGCCATTCCGGACGATGACTTTGAAGAAAATTACTAACGCTTTTAGCGACAGTGCTCGTATATCAACGTAAATTTTAGTAATTTGTACTAATTTTTACAGATTATACTAATTTTAGTAGATCATAATTTTATTAGATCATAAATTCAGATCATAATAATTTTAGCTGAACGATTTTTTTTTACTCTAGTAGGTAAATTTTATAAATTTACGAATATTAGATGACAAATTTTAAAAGGTCGATGACAACCAGTCATTTCCATAAAAAACAGATTAAATGTAAGAGCTTGTATGGTTATATGACAACCAGGCTATGTTTCGCTACTAGACTTACAGTTGAACCTCAATTTAACGGCCATCCTCTCCCCTATTAGTCAGTTAAATCGATGTTCAACTGTACTTGAACCGAGGTTATACGAATTTTGATATAATTTTTAAGATTTGTGAACAAAATCAGGGTGCGGCAACGTAACGTTGCATCGGGGTCCGTTAAATCGAGGTCTAACCCTTTCGAGTCCGCCGGGACACATTTGTCCCAGCACAAATGTAAATAAGTCTGGAGGGTCAAATATGTCCCAAAAACACGCTGAGTTACATTTAACATGTTGACTCCGAAGAGGTACGTATGTGTACCATTTAGGTTAGGTTCAGTAATTTTTTCAGATCCTTCTAGTGACTATGAGTACAAAATGAAGTTTTACACCAATCAGGCAATCGGAGGCAACGTGTTAAACAGACCATCATAGCTTCAACACTTTGCACAACTTCCTCTGTGAACTGAGGCTGCATTGCATCAGGCAGTAACCGTCAGTTTCCGAGATACTGCTGTCAAAGGAGGAGGAATCAATTACCTGAAAGCCGTTTCAAAAGGTTTAACTGTTAATGAACGAGACACCAAGACGCATGCGACTGCTCTCACCGGAGAAGAACAACTCCTTCTTTCGAGCAAATTTCTGGATTGTGCAGGTATTCCAACGAGACGAAACGATAACCTAAAAGTGATCATAATGGGCGAGCTTCCTAATATTTGCATGAGTTCACCTCTGCCACTCAGACTACCTCACCACCGACGTTGTTTCCATCCCATAGATATTTCTAGGAAATGAAGACGGTTTGATTACATTGCAGATGGCTTCTTAATAAACCCAGAGCGTGACCGGTACCAGAGCTGAATGATACATTCAAACTACAAATTAATGAAGCAAGGATGTTAACTATTAAATAGAATATCCTACGATGGGTAGTTATATTAACCCAAAATGGAACACTGTACAGAAATAACATCCTTATACAGCAAGTGCTTCAAGTTCATCATCTTGAGTAGTGAAATCAATTCCTGCGGTCACGAAGGAACAGCTAACATTCAGGCCTAACCTTTATTTAATAGACCCTTAACCCTGAACATCTTGGTCCCTTAAGCAGTAGTCCTTAACATCTTGATCCCTTATGCAGTAGTCCTTAACATCTTGATCCCTTATGCAGTAGTCCTTAACATCTTGATCCCTTATGCTGTAGTCCTTAGCATCTTGCTTAATATTTCAGTCCCTCATGCTGTAGTCCTTAACATCTTGATCCCTGATGCAGTAATCTTTAACATCTTGATCCCTGATGCAGTAATCTTTAACATCTTAGTCCATTCAGCACTAGTCTTTAACATCTTAGTCCATCAAGCAGTAGTCTTTAACATCTTAGTCCATCAAGCAGTAGTCTTTAACATCTTAGTCCATCAAGCAGTAGTCTTTAACATCTTAGTCCATCAAGCAGTAGTCTTTAACATCTTAGTCCATCAAGCAGTAGTCTTTAACATCTTAGTCCATGAAGCAGTAGTCTTTAACATCTTAGTCCATCAAGCACTAGTCTTTAACATCTTAGTCCATCAAGCAGTAGTCTTTAACATCTTAGTGGCCATCAGTATCCAGCACTCACGCCCATCAGTTTGATCAGTTCAGCAGTCAGAGCAAGCGCCTGACACACCCATGTAATTAAGATACAGCGCCATTAATGTGAAGAGCCCCAGTAATTAAAGGCTCGACTGCTAGGAGTCACAGACCATCAGCCTCAGGTGTCAGTGAAGTCTTGTACTCACATGGTAAGTCAGTCATGTTGACATGGGCAGCTGAAACAGAACTTTGTGCACCAATAAAAATAATCTCATGCTTCACATGGTAGGTCGTGTTGACAGTCAACAGAATGGAAATTTGGTCAACATTGACGAGCATTTTCATGCCTCTACTGCACATCTACTCTCTACTTTCATCTCTACTGCACACTATAAGCTCTGTGGAGTTGCCTTAAAATTGACGGGTTTCTGAAGAGTCGAGAATTCAGCGGACAGAAACTGACACCGGAAATTCATCGGCACAACAAACAAGAAAACTCTGAGGGCAAAAAGCAATACAGCATCCACATTATGTCCGGGGATGACGATCTCATAAACCAAAACAATATCTTGAAAGCCTCGGGAAAGATCCTATGCAAATCCATGAATTTCTGGCACGAGTTTTATTTGCTATTGGTAGTGAAGAAAAACAGATCTGAGATCGATGTGGTCGGTCGAGGAATCTTGATAATGAACATTTTAGCCTGTTTTGTATATGGAGGATGTGGCTGGAATTCTGCATGTTTCTAAGAATTAGATTAATCTGCACCAAACCGGTCTCAGAAAACTTTTAAAACAAAAATTTTAGTTCAAATTGGAGAACATGAAAGAGAAATACACGCAAAAGACTTTGATAAAAGGATAAAAATGAGTATCAATTGATATGAATAACAATGCTCATAAAACTTGCTATTATTGAGGTATGTGTAATGCAAATAGAACATGACAGTCGGTACAGCGCACACAAGGCATTTCACTTCACACGTTGCCTCCGATTGCCTGATTGGTGTAAATCTTCACTTTGTACGCATAGTCACAAGGAGGATCTGAAAAAATTACAGAACCTAACCTCAGTGGTACACATACGTACCACTTCGGAGTCAACGTGTTAACATATGCCATGATCACTGAAGTTAACGTAATGAAAATTACCCTGCAGGACACCACAAAATTATCCACCTCATTTGTAGGTCCAGTAGAAGCGAAATGAAGTAAAGAACAAAAATACGATTTGAAGCGAAAAAAGGAACGAAATGAAATTACATGTACACATTGAAATGAAAGCATTTTTCATTCTTCACTCTATTGCGCTACCATTAAAGCGGCATCTTAGTGAAAAGTTTAATGCATGGTACGACTAAACTAAGCGCAACGTAGCAGGTAAAATTGGATTTAGAACTTTATGTTCACGTACTTTTTCTCATTTTTTTCGAAATAATGGCGATTTCAGGAATAATTAAGGTATTTTTTGCATTTTCGACCCAAATCGATCTCCTCACAGTTTTCACGTTAAAACAGAAGTAAATAGTTTTGGAAAGAGAAAATCAGTATCTACAAACGATCGTGCCTTTTTTTGCCACCATAAGAATCACAACTCAAAAATAGAAAATTGTTACCATTTTCACTAAGATGCCCCCCTTAAACGTTCAAATGCGCTAGACCATTTAGCCGCAGCATGTACATACTGAACAAAAACAAGCCTGAGAACACTTCGCCAAAAACCTCCTGTGCAAGCCGCAAACTTGCCTTCAAGCGCTATCTCAGTTCTTCCATGCACGATTCTTGCATGCACGATTCTTTCATGCACAGTATAAAAGTACTAGTAAACCCACACGTGAAAAAATTCACGTATTTTTTATTTTCGTTTTCGGAATTTTTTCGTTTGATTTCCAGTGGACGCAGGCTTTGCGAAGGAGTTTCCACATTGAAGGATGTGCCTTTGGTATCCACAATACAATGCTTACAATACATGTATACCCTACCGAATTTCCTCCTATCTAAATCCTTACGAGCGTCACAGAGACACACTAAGCAAGCAAACAACAAACTCTGTAGTATTATGTAGTGGAATTGCACAACTTTTTCTTACATGAATATAAAATTACTAGTCTACCCAACCGTCAAAAATGACGCCAGAGATTTTGTGATAATACCCGTGCCATCAAAAATGATGGCAAATATGTTGGAAAGATATTAAATAAAATTATATATAAGAACGCAATGCAATATATTTAGCTTTATATATATTTACAAAGGACACACGTTTTAATTGAGTATTTCTTTAATGACAACATTCCTAGTGAAAACTAAGACACTTAGTTTTCTACTGCTGCAATTGACTCTGCAATTCGTGTCATATTCAGGTACAATGTACCCGAATCATAGGGCAATACCCCGCCCAAGTCGGTATCCACGATACTAACTCGAGTATATAAGGCTCTGGATCTCTCTAATTTTTTTAAAGTGACACGAAACATATAAATAAATATATATATATATATATATAAATAAATAAATATATAAACACACGACGGTCATACTAAGTATTAGATTCTTCCAAGTACGATTAATGCATGCACGATTCTTTCATGCTGTGTTCTTTCTTGTACGGTTTAAAATTATTACACGAAAAATAAAAAATTCTTGATTGCTAAAGTTACTTGCACAAGTCGTGTGTTACTGACGAGCTGGAATCGAATAGTTTTCAGTAAATACACGTCATTTTTTCATCATCACAGGAAGATTAGGGTTCTAAAGCGTAAGATCAAAATTTGGAAAATACATGCCCACGAGGGAAAAATTAGACTTTCATCAGTCGAACTGAAAATAAAGAACATCATGGGAAGCATCAACCATAAACTGCGACTGCGACTAATTACGCACCTCACAAAAAGAAAAGAAAAAATTTACGTTTTGATTAGTGTTAGAGAATGAAAGGTTCGTCAAGCCTTAATAAGACTCTTTTGAAATATGACAAATATTTCATTTAACATTACAAGATGCTTCTGAAAAATCCCTCGACAAGAAACTTTTACGATCCAACAGATTGGCCTGAAATAAATTTAGTAAGCAAGTCAGTTTGACCACAAGAACACTTGAAAAACCCACCAGTTTTACCGTAGGTACAGGGTGGCCCATAAGTTACTAACCCTTTTAAAAACGCTGTAACTATAAAACTAGGAATGATAGAGAGATGAGGTTACTTTCATATTGAAGAGGGGATTTTAAAGTTTTTTGGTGTAGTGTACTACTAAAAGTTAATACTGATCCTTTTGAACTAGTTTTATAGTTATAGCGTTTTTAAAAGGGTCAGTAACTTATGGGCCACCCTATATATCACTGTGCTAATTGAAGGGTGGAAAGCACTAGTGGACTACTTGCATTTTTTCCCACAGGAGAAAATGCAAGTAGTCCACTAGTGCTGTCCACCCTTCATATAGTAAACTACTGGATCGTAATCGCCTCTGTCAGCGCTGTGTTAGCGACAGCACGGGAGTGGACTACTTGCATTTTTTCCCGTGGAAAATATATTATATTTACCATGGGAAAAAATGCAAGTAGTCCACTAGTGCTTTCCACCCTTCAATTGTTCTTTGTTTTCATTGCGGAGGTTTGTTGAACGAAATTTGAAGTCTCACTGCAGGAGCAGTATGACATGTCATGTATGAGTGCTGGTCACCATGGCGCACTGCACAACAGAGAACAGACACGAATGCAGGGATGTTGCACTTATATCCCAAACTAATCACACAACAAACTATGAACTGTTACTACCAGATTTTACGAGGAAACTTATAAGTTGTTGAGGAGCGCAACGTCCCTGATGTATGCTGATGCACCCGGTCACTCTCACCTGGCCAACGCTCACAAATTTCATAAAGTTTTCATTTTTGGATTATAATGAGCAAAAACTGAACCGTAACGGGTAGGTTTTCTCACTAACATGTAATCTGGATAAATACTACTTTTACTGCAGCACGAGAGTAAAAACTCACGAGGTAAGAAATCACAATGTCTAAAAATTAGAAACGAAGATATTAACATGTACTACTTAACTCGCAGACTTCCAATTCACTTTCTACGTCAAATATCTCCATGGAAAATTTTAAGGATGCAGAACCATGTCGTCACAAACCAGCAAGACAGAAACCTCTACAGCAACTACAATCTGGTTCCCTAAAATTATTCCTGTAAATGATTTTAACATGAGGGGCAATGCGTCTTTTCATGTGACTACTTTTTGCAAACATTAGGCCTGAAATAAAATGATACTGAGGATTCGCAAACATGCGAAACTTTACGGAATACGACAGCACCGTTCGTCCACGTGAGAGGAAAACCTTTACTACTAATGACACATCTCTTAAGTAAATAATTCCGTACATCTTAGGATTGTACTCAGTTCCATCTTACAGCGGAGAACTATATTCTTCAGACATGCTCAAGGGAACAGGAGCACTAAATTCGGCGAAGATTTTCATTCAATTTTCAGAAACCCTTTACTTTCTGCGTTCTCTGCCCTCAGAAGAAGCCTCACGAGTCCCAACAGGCGAAGCACAACAAAAAAACTACTGAGAAATTTTTGAGCTTTGACCTCCGCGAATGGAATGATGTTCATTTTCGTAGCAGAGATGTTTTGATGACATTCGAATCTCTGAACCAAAGAGATAGTACGGGCCAGAACTGCCAAACATGTTGCATTTAGTCATAGTTCTGCTTATGAACAATGTCATGTTATTCAACGTATGCACTTCCTAGTTAAACTATGCGTAATGATCGTCATACAAATGACTTTTTTATGTTAAACGAATCTTAATTTGAACTACGAGGAAGTTCTTCCTGTGATAATCATTTTCAATAAATAGTATATTCATGTATGTTGTTTCGGGCCTAATCCTCACTATTACTCGAGTATAAACGTAACTTATTGTACGTAATAATCTGACATTCTTCTCTTAATCTGAAAGGGAATTCCATCATAGAAAAGTGTACTCAGGAGGTACAGCTCGCAACGCCACAGTTCAGTTCTCTGCTACCACGCAGCACGAACAACTATAAACGCGCGTCAACATTTTTCTGACCACCTCGAACCTTCCAAACTACTGTCCTGGAGTCCGCATCTCAGGCCTGTTGCAATCGAAGGAGCGAGTACTGATAGTATAGCTTACAAATTAAGGAAAATTCAAAGTCATTAACAAGATGAAATGTATGCGAAACACTCTAGAGAATTAAAACTTGTCCATTTTAGGCAATGATGAGCACAACTTTAGGTTAACCAAATTTATCACAAAACAACAATTAACACAGCTTGACACTTTTTCTCATAGAGTAACGTGTGGAGAATTTGCTCAAATGATACTCTGGAGGTATACAATTTATCATGAACGTCGGGCACAGGTTCAAAATGATCAAATGAAGGTAAATTGACTTTCCCGTGACACAGCAAGTAGGCAACCAACCATGACACGGTGAAGCACGCAACAGGTGCTCAGTAGTATCAGATGTGAGCTCAGTATGGATACTAACAGGCACTTTGAAACGAGGACCTCACGCATTGTAGAACACTCAAGCCAAAATAAGTAACTTTCCAACAAACTCATGACAGCTTAATTTTTATTATTTCTACGTATTCACACATGAAGGAACACGCTTGAAATAATCAACGCGAGTACAGGTGCGACTGAACTCATCAACCTAATGAGAGGTAGCGTGAGGGAATATAGGAATAAGGGAGGGATCAACAGCCCCTCTCTCCCCCTCACTCACACCTGGGGAAAGTTCTATGATTGAACGGTAACAGAGTTTGGCAAGTACGAACTCGGGAGTTGTAGCTAAAGGCCAGGTAACTAAGTCTGCTCCAAGAAGACTCTATCTCATGCTTGAAAAACAGATGTTTTAAAAGACTACAACGAACATCGAACAACAGCATGCTGTATTGCAAACTAAAATGGCAACTGGGAAAGAATTGCTTAACACGTTTCCTGCGATTGCCTAGCCGGTGCAAATATTTACTTTGTACACATAATCACTAAAAGACTTGGAAAAAATTACAGAACCTAACCGACCCACCGGTGGGTCCCATCGCAGGAAACGTGTTAAGTGAAATCCGTAACGGCAATCTGAGGAGTAAATAATTGAAACTAATGCGATTTTTTACGTTCTTATAAATATTTCATATTTCTGAGCTACTTGTACACTGAATTTTTGTCTACATTCAGCACATAAAGCTCAAAAATGAAAGATTTAGGTAACTTTATTGCACTCACTAACAACCCAGGTTATGAAACAGGAGTTAAATATCGGATTACACCTTCACAAATAATAAGTCACGCACCAGACACATTGTCTTACAAGACGGACCTACGAACACTCAGGATTTAATGCCTGTTACACTTCGAGTTGAAGAACAATCCCGTAGAAAAAATGTTACTTTCAAAAGATAATTAGGAAGCGACACTGTGACTTGGTGCTGCTACTGTTGATAACACGAGTCTCGTTAATTACCTGAACGTTAGAGGATAGCGTGAGTGAGAGAAAAGTGATCACTTGTACAGCTTGTATTAAAGTGATGACTTGTATCAAAGGTATTAAAGTAATAACTCGTATTAAAGTGATGACTTGTATTAAAGTGATGATTTGTATTAAAGTGATGACTTGTATTAAAGTGATGACTTGTATTAAAGTGATGACTTGTATTAAAGTGATGACTTGTATTAAAGTAATAACTTGTATTAAAGTGATGACTTGTATTAAAGTGATGACTTGTACTAAACTAATAACTCGTATTAAAGTGATGACTTGTATTAAAGTGATGACTTGTATGAAAGGAAGATGCAGAGTCTGTGATGTCACACAAGACCTGCATGATAAATGAAGCAAAAACAACTTAGCTTGAAAGATATACCTATATTCATTGAAGAGAATTTCACTCCGAAAATCTGAAGCAGTTTTAAGATACCATGAAGGCAAAGTTGGGTGAGATTTTCTTATTCCAGCGAAAATTCCAAAGCAACTTCAGGAATGAGAGGATTCCTGGAGCCTGGAATTGCGTTGGTGCCGTACCTCACAAATGAGGAAGCCAGGGTCGTCGATGAGCATTCCAAGCATTCAGTTAACGACCATTTCTGAATGAAAATTGGTTTTTAGAATTAGTTTTCAGAATTAAGAATAAACATCAGGGAGAAATTTATTCTAAAATTCGAAATAAAATCGTCAGCATAATTTCGGAAAAATTTAGATCATGATGGCATCAATGATTGAAAATATTGGGTGGCACATTCACTAGCAGTGCCGCTATTGCAGCAGCGGTCTTCCAGGTGTCAAACCAGACTTCTAAAAAAGCGTCACCAACAGCCGTGGAATCATGGCGAAGACGTTGCAAAAAATATGCGCGACTGCAGGGAGATTGCGTCGAGAAGTGACAAGTTTCACAGGTTTTGTGTGATTAGTTTGCGAGGAAAAAAAACAGCGGTGTTATAACTTGAATGTAACTCGTAAAATACTGGGAGGATTCTTCATCCAATGTTAGTCGATAAGATTTTTGAATGCGTTCACAGTGCTAGTAGAACCGATATTTTCAGGCATCTGGTTAAAAGTTTTGGCAATTTTAACTTGAGGGAAGTTTCGAGCCATGAATGTCTTGAAGTTTGTTATTGTTAGTTTTTGACAGTTATTACGGGTTTACATGTTATCGACTGTTGAAAAGCGCTTCCAATGGGTCCAAGAGAACATTGTAAGGGCCGTTCAGATACCTATAGGTCCCAATGAGTTGTCCTCGCAGTCTTCTTCGTTCTAGGGAGATGAGCTCAAGCTCATGAAGACGATTTTCGTAAATAAGATTGCGTAGTACAGAAATCATTATCATAGTTTTACTCTGAATTTTCTCCATTTTATTAATTATCTCTTTGTAGGGTTGGAAACCAGAGTTATACTGAATATTCCAAATCTGGCCACATTATCGCTTTATAGAGCGGTAATATTATGTTCTTTGACTTGTATTCGAAATTTCTTGTAATGAAACCAATGATCCTGCTCGCATTTTTTGAAGTTATTTTCCACTTGTTTGCCATGCTTAAAATGTTAAGTGATAATGATACCAAGATCTCTTTGTTGCTGCACTGCTTCAATAGATACACCATTCATTGCGTATTGGAAATGCCTGTTATTTGCACCAACGTGCATAACAGAATATTTTTTAATATTGGAACTCATTCGCCAAGTTCCAGTTCATTGTAGTAGACGGTTGAGGTCTGGGTGGATAGTTACTGTTTCATTCATGGAACTCTCTCTCCGAGAGAGTTTCGTGTGGTATGCAATTTTTATTTTATTTTATTCATGGTTCTGACATCAAGGCCGTTAATGTGGGTGAAGAAAAGGAGTGGGCTTAAAACGCGCCCTTGGGTGACTCCCGAAATTACAGGCGTCAAATCACTGGTCTAATGATGACTCATCACTCGTTGAGTGCGACCAGTGAACCAGTTTTGTTTCTATCGAGAGTAGTTGCCTTGTATTCCATGAGTTTCCTCTTTAGTCATTAGCCTTTCGTTGGGAAGTTTGTCGAAGATTTTTTGAAAGTCAAGGTATGTAATGTACGGCTTTTGTACAGTCACATATGCGATTGACTTCTCCAAAAAAATCGAGTAGGTTTGTGAGGCAGCTACGGTATTCCCTGAATCCATGCTGGGTGTCAGGAAACAGGTTTTTGGGCCTAGAGGTGTTATAGTACACATACACAACACATATGATCTACTTTCACTGGAGCGAGAGAGCGGTGAAAACAAAGACTTTCATCGTAACCACGGAACTTAATCAGCAAGATATTCTAGTAACAAGAGTTCTTACGGTGAATAGCTGTTATATTCTACAAGGGATTCTACGGCAGGTAGCTGAGAACCATGTAAAGAACCAACAATCCTCCTCGTACCTCCTGCGATAACTAGGCTTAGCACGAAAGATCTCTTCATAAGTAGTCTTCAAAGTGCCCCACCAGCCCCTTCTTTGTAACGCAGCTTTAACACGTTGCCTCCGATTGCCTGACTGGTGTAAATCTTCACTTTGTACGCATAGTCACTAGGAGGATCTGAAAAATTACAGAACCTAACCTTAGTGGTACACATACGTACCACTTCGGAGTCAACATGTTAAAACGACTTCATGTAACACTGAGTTCAGTACTTGTGTTCACAACTGTGGTGAAAGATTTGAACATTCGCTTGTGACTGGCCGTGACTTAGCGCTGAAGATGAAAGGAAGAAATCGACGCATTGATTTGAGGTGCCACTGTCCGAAGAGACCGTGGAGAAAAGCCGTGGTTCTCCAATACTCGAATTTATTTTCATATAAACACATTACCTATTCTGAAGTTACTAGTATGCTTTATACATCTGAAATTACCAGTGTACTTTATACATCTGGAGTTACCAGTATGCTTTATACATCTGAAGTTACCAGTGTACTTTATACATCTGGAGTATGTTTTATACAGACTACAATATGAAGAATTAAGTACTTGTAGCATCTCGAGCAGTTATGACGACCCTTTAGTTTTATTTTCTCAAATTCCTACAATTCACTAAGTCATGCATACCCAGGATTCAGGGATGTGTTACCGTCAACCGTAGATGTTATTTTCCCATCCTACGATAAAAGTTATGTATTGTGTAAAGTTGCAATAAACTTACGAGGACGAAATGAACCTGAACATAGAGAAAACCTATGTAGAAGGGACCTGCACCACGTGCGTGAGTGTTTGACAGTTCCGTCACTGCTCGTTTAGTGCAAATCGATGGGACTGAAAGCCACAAGATGGAGCATGACCTCCTGAAAACATTTCTAGTCAATGCAAGCTCGATCATGATTGTTCTGACTTTAGCCAGTGAAAGTTTGAATATTTGAACATAGATGGAGTCGATCTTTTGTACTGGCGGACGCTAGACATTCCGCCATTGTCTCAGATTTGCTAAGCATTAGCCACAAGTCTTAAATAAATTCGTTCACTATTGATAGTCCAAGACATGTGTTCCATACAAAAACTGCTCTCGAGTAATGTTGAAGAGCTTCAGAAAAAAGTTTAGTTCAATGTTTAGTTCCAAAATATCATATAGAACAATTTTCTTAGAAATAAACGAAAGAAAAAAATCTCTAACTTCGGTTTTTCTAACAAAACTTTTCATATAACATAGCTGTATTAAGAAAAAAGGAGCTGAGAAAGACCAGACGAGAAGTTATATAAAATCCAACCTTATATTAGCACCGTAGTATGATATACATCTGCCTAAATTATCCCATATCTAAAAGTGACAATGCATTAACAATTCAGAAGTATGCTCATTTGAAACACTTTTTACTGAATGATGAAACCAAGATATCACCAACATTCCAAGCGATAAGAATAAATTTCATTTCCTGTGCCAAACAACATCAGGACAGCCAAACCATGAGAAATTAGGCAAGCATCATGCAAAGGCTTTTCAAAGAATGTGAACAGCAAAGACGGTCGGTCCTTAACACGTTGACTCCGATTGTCTGATTTGTGTAAAACTTCACTTTATACGCATAGTCACTAGAAGGATCTGAAAAAATTACAGAACCTAACCTAAGTGGTACACATACGTACCACTTCGGAGTCAACGTGTTAACATAGTTCACTTACTGAGATGAATACAAAATTCATGAGGGAATTACAATCATTTTAGTGCAGATAATACAGAGGCTGCTATCGGAAAATACAGTTTTCGTGGAGTCAGTGAAAGAGAAAAGAGTGCATAAGAAATGAAAAGAAACTTCATTTTCAAACAAGTATACAGTACAGATATATTAGATTTATAATTCTTAATGTCAACATCTAAGCGCATCAATGATCCTCAAAGCGACTATCCCCGTCTTCTGTGCTGCAACTAGAAGTAGAGGCTCGTAGGGAAGCTTCGAAGAGCTTGATCAAGGTCTAATCTTATATTGGGCATCCAGAGTCGCAGCACGCTGAACGTGTTTCTCGTCCACCGATGATCAGACAGAAACAGGCCAAGGAGGCTACAAAAATTGAACCCGGGTCTTCCTGCATAGCAAGCGGGGATGCACACCGCTAGACCTCTTTGCCAGCACAAGGATAAGCTATCGGTCAGTTATGCCAAATTCTGTCTCAGAAATACGCAAGGCATAACCACACGAATCGTGCTCTGTTTTACGATGAAAAACTCAGCCAAGCGCTGTAGCAATCTGTTCACGCATCATTTGTGTACTGTATGCGCATCTTTTGTGTACTTCAGAGTACCAGGAAACTTGATTAGCCAGATATATCAAGGGTCTTCGAAGTTTCGTCCAACAGTATCCACACGTCCAACAACCTCTGCAATAATATTGTGGCTAGCAAGTTAGAATGTTCTCAGGTGTCGCACAGCTTAAACCCATTTGTGACGTGAATAACTTGATGTTTCAGAATACAATAAGACGTTCAGAATCGTGCCTGGTAACCTTAAACAAATTCAAACTTCACGCATTCAAGCATCTTCGCCGTCATCAAGTCACAACCTGCCGTTTACAACAGAATGCACCTCCTAACTCATCTTTGTGCTATGATAGGTTTTCTTCTCTTTACTAAGTGTTTTACGTTTTTGTTTTGTTGTTTTGTTTTCAGCACATAAGACACATCTAGAATCCTTTTTTTTCATGTTGCACAAGCAGAAATTGAAAGGATGACTATGCTAGGTGAGCTTAATGCCTCATCAGATGTCATTTATTTATAAATTCTTATACTGGTCGGTTGTACCTCTTGGTAACTAGTTCATTCATAGTTTTCTGAAGGACACGTCTATTAAAAAAAGGCTTTAGTTAGGTTTTCTCCGGTGGAAACTCATCTGAGCATTCCAATTATTCTTGTCATTAATAAAGCAACACGAACGGTTCATATACTCTCCATCAACTTCATTAAAGCGTCTTACTGTCATGACACAGATCCTAGATCCTGGATGTTCTTTAAAACATTTTATTGAGCCTTGTATTTCTCAGATTACTAGACTGCAATTTCTTCAGACCACAGTGTATAAGAAACCAAAAACAGCGGGAGCACCAGAAGGATAACGATTTCATGCACCAGAATGCAGCTCCAATCACTGACTTTGATTAAAAAATACCTTCTTGAATTTAAGAAAGGAATATTGTTTTAGTCGCGATGATAAGCTTTTCACGAGATAATGTTAAAGTGACTGCCGATCGTTGCAACATGAAAACTTCAAAATGCCTTTCTAAAATTCAAAAGCTGTCGAAATAATTGATTTTTTGTGTGTTCTTGGAAAGATCTTAATTGTTATGAAATACATAATAAACAAACTAAGTAAAAATAATAGCTAAACCTTCCAATGTACAGGTCCGCATAATAGTTTTTGTTTTTCTTCAAGATTTGCACACGACTAAATTATTCAGCATTTATAATACGTTCACTGTTTCTCATATGATAATTACTTCATCTTAACAAGCGATAGTTAAATGTTAAAGTTTCTTAAGGTAGCGACGCGTACGAGCTCTAAGAAAGCAGCCTACTTGCAGCAGCGGGTTGTCTATGTATGAAGGAATAAGTATTCTTCTGTGTAAGAGACAGAACATCTTTCATGTAGAGTTTTTAATCTACTGAATTTCCATCGTTCCACAACGCACCTGTTGCCTCTCCACCACACCCTGCATGAAACATAAAGCATCACTTTACTAAATTCCTCCCCCCAACTTCAACCTTACCCAAATCCTCCTTCCAATTTCAACCTTACCCAAATCCTCCCCCCAACTTCAACCTTACCCAAATCCTACCCCCAACTTCAACCTTACCCAAATCCTCCCCCCAACTTCAACCTTACCCAAATCCTANNNTACCCAAATCCTCCTCCCAACTTCAACCTTACCCAAATCCTCCTCCCAACTTCAACCTTACCCAAATCCTCCTCCCAACTTCAACCTTACCCAAATCCTCCCTCCAACTTGAACAACACAGAACAAAAGCGGTGCTCCACTGGCCAAACAAAAGGAGACGTAAGATCCAAAGGAAACACTGGTAAACATGTTGAGGCCTGGTAAAAACATGCCGAATTAATTTCAAAACAAGTTCCTGACCTGAGACAGCTGAGAAGTGGATCAAATAAACTGAGGAGAAAAAGACAGAATGAGTGCATGGTTGTCAAGGCGACGGCCAAAACCATGAAATAAAGGCGGAAAGTCCAGTGATCCCGGAATTATTGACATCTCACAAAGCGATCATAATAATTGTTTGAATATTACGTGCATCGCAAAGAAGTACAAAGCGCTCACACTCTTGTACAGCAACACTGAGGTAGGTGGTTTGCTTTAACCTCCTTTCCACAATTGTATTTTACACCTTTTTTATTACAAGTATTGTATTACATTTCTTATATTATTTTACACGCATTTATTATTGTAATGCTCATAAGTTCATTGACCCGACTAAAAATTGGTGTGAGGTCAAATTAGTTTTGACCTAAGGTTTTGTTCTGGTCAGAATAAAAGGCATGAGGCATGCACACAATATTCTCTTGTCCGTCACATGAAGGATAATAACTCCGTAACGAAATTGTAAAGAATAACCACTTATTTCCCATCCTCTCCTTTTAACACCTATATACATAAAGAAATAGAAATATTCTATCTCTTTTGTCTCCATGCCGTATACTTCCATGCCATGCTAAGAATTGAAAAGTTCGGCAAAATGCGTACTCCCATATATGCAGCAGTCACTGAAATGTCTAAGTTCATTCACGTAAATCTTGAAGTTTAGTTTGCTTTAAGTTTAGAGTCATACCGCCATTTTTTGTGTAGGGTAACGGGAACATCTGGTTTCATTTAGAAGTTTTGTAGTCTCACGAACGTATTTGTTGTCCTAATAAAACACAAGTTTCTCCACTCCGGGCTAGTTGGTAGGCCTGGTTAACACAATTCCTGCGACTGCCTAGGCGGTGCAAATCTTTACTTTGTACACATAGTCACTAAAAGACTTGGAAAAAATTACAGAACATAACCTAAGTGACCCACCGGTGGGTCACTTCGCAGAAAATGTGTTAATTATCTACACACATTTTTCAAAAAAGTGCTAGCATCTGTGTGGAATTGTAAAGAAGGAATTCAGATACTCAGAATAAATATTCAGCAAAATTAATTCTCAAATGAACAATGTCAGCGCAGCGATGCACATCCAGTTATCCACTACAACTACACTACACACTCTCGAAGAAGATTATTTATATACTCCTACTATCATAGACAAGCCTTGATGTTAATTTCAGTAAATTCAGTAAATACAGTTTCAGTATTTATCAGGATTCGCTTAGTTAAACCAGGAAAGGATTTTAAGAAGCACCTACACATGTTCTAAGGACTTGGAAGCATATTTCCCAACAGTTAGCTTTTAAAGCAACGAGACAGAAAAATGGCAATAATAAATCAACTAAACCTTTGACACTTGAGTGATACGCAAGTCGCTCCACTAACCAACTGTGCAAAATAAATTAGGATCGAAACAACTCCAGGCTTACTTGGCTCCACCAATTGTTACTTACTAGCGTAACAGATTACCTTCATGGTCCATGCGACACAATCGCAACGGGGACATTTGCGAACCATTGCACACCATGACAGACTCTCTCATCCCCTTTTTTCTGTTGCTGTATTGTGACAGCAACACCTTGCGGCTGCAGTTTTTCAATTGCGCTGCGCTGAGGTCCATCAATCAAATGAGAAGAGGTTCGCGAAGCCTGCCACTTATACCAACAGTTGTATTTGTTGCATCCGTTTTGCCAGCGCTGAAGTGCTTGTTGTCGACACAAACATCCACGCCACACAAGTTTGGGCACAACACTCGCTGGAAAATTTTTAACGCAGATACACCATCCAAAGCTCGTTGTTTACTGTCCGTGCTTCTAAATAACTTCTTTTATTCGGTATGCTCCGCTGAATGCTTTTCTCAAGATGTAAACTTTCCGATCGCCCAATCTTCAGTATCGAATTTCACTTGCCTCATAAAAAAAACAACTATTGAACGTTTATTTCCAGACAGAAAAAAGGCCAGATTGTGAAATGAATGGAATCAGCGAATATGAAAAGTCTCAAGGTCTTGTTTGATTTCACTTTGGTTCTAGTATGTTTTATAAGGACAATTTTTTTAGTTTTCTTTTTATAATGTAAAACTTCTCGTTTGTTGTTTCCCATTTGTCTATAAAGTAAAGATATTTACAACTCAGTTGTTTGTGATCAACATTCATCCGTTCAGCGTTTGATGCTCAAATTCACAAATCATTGAAATAAATTCAAGTTAAGAAACACGAAAACTACGCCATCCTGTGGAATGTTTGAACAAATTTTATAATTGAGTTTTGACGAGGTTATTTTACCAGACTTTTCATGATAACTCCCTGCATCCACTCTTCGAAACAATTCAGAAATACCCTTTCTGAAAAGTTATTTTGCCCTCTCGTAATTAACGCCTTCAGATTCCTGTCTCTTGCAACACTATTGATCAAATTTGTTCCGAGATGCTCGATACACTTTACGAACTGAGCTATGTAATTAACATAACTTGTACCGAAAAAGTTTTCAGTAAACGTTTTATAAAGAGGAACTTCCGTCATTCAAAATCATAACGCCTCATTGTAGCGGACTCGACACGATTAATTCAGTTCTATATATAAACATAAAAAAGAAGTGTTAACCTTTTATTTCAGGGCAATAAAACAGAGAACTAAAAATATCATTGGTGTACTACCGTGTATCAGAGGAGCACCAAGTAATGAGACTTTCATGCCCGACGTAGTTGAATATAATGACTCGACCCTTAAGATAAATTCCTTCCGACATAACTCTATGACTGCACCAAACTACACACATGCTTGACAAGAAGTCCTTTTAAATTGCAACATGCATATTGTTTGTGCGGCTGCTCAACGATCTGTGTTCAACAATACCTTAGGAAATTTATCAAACAATTTTGTGAGAGGAAAAGCCTGAGAGATGAAGCAAAAATGAAACTTATTATGAAAGGTAGATCTCAACTAACGCAAAACATGAACTCGTTTTGTCAATGCATTAACGGACTAGATTTTCAGAACGTCTCAGACATTATGGTTGAATAAGAAATCAACGTTCCTTTCCTTGTCTACCAAACATTCTACCCAGACACTTATTCTCATGTTCCAATTTCTCCAATCCATTCATTTCAAAACGAGTCCAATCTCGAGTTCTGGTCCGTCGCCAGTGCAATAACCAGAATCGCTCGCGTTATCCTGCAGAACTCTCTACTAAACCCACACCTGATGGAAGAACCAGTGAGTGATGGCCATTCCAAAATATAGTTCCCAGTTTAACGCTCATTCTTGCGAAATATTTGGATATCTCGGGACAGTTTTGTTCTGATAGCTGGAGCTGTAAAATTGAACATTCAGTTGAGTTATCGAGTTTCATACATTCATACGCTGAAAAATTGAAATACAATTCCAGAAACTACATATTTATCCACAATACTATTGTCAGTAAATGACATATGGCCTTTTTTAAATACGAGGAACAGAACTGGTAACAGCAACAAGATGACAAGTTCATGTGTATTCGCACTTCAATGTTTAAATTAAAGTCCATGGCTCGCTTCCATTGCAGAGATCAAGTTGAAGCATGTACAGGGTGTCGCCAAAAAATGTATACATTTTTAAAAAGCTGTGGTTCGATTACGACTAGCATTCGCAGGGTACACACAAGGTGGATAACAACGTATTCTGGATTTCAAGTAAAACTTTAGATCTTGTTCTTTCGAATAAACCTGTCCCATCCTTGATTCTTCGTGTAAGCAACGAAGAAATTACACCGATATAACTTAAGACGCTAGAAATTGTGCCCACGCCGACATCACGGTGATGCGCAGTCCTTGTCCTGATATAAATTGTTATCTATTGAATACAAATTCCAAGATATTTTGCAATCTTTTTCACTGTTAAGCTCTCTTTCTTGTAAAACTCCCTCACGCTGGTGATTTAAAAACCGGCATTCAAGCTGAGGTTTAGATTTTCTAGAATTAGTTGAATACCTGATATATATAAACAGTATGTTCATGTATGAGCTCTATGTTGTAGAAGTGTTAAGCCTAATGCGTGTGTCGTGATACTGCAGCAAGCTCACATAAACAAAATAACTGAAAGAACTGAGCCAAGTTAACTTGTAGCATATCGGTAACTTCATAAAGTTTCAGCATATTAACTTTTTTTACATACAATAAGTACGTCCGGAAAGATAAGAAACACCTACATCATAATTGTTACGGATGTAGCAAGCAAAATGGTAACGTGAATCACAGAATTATGGTTTAATAATACGTTAATTGCTTTACATTTCTAAAAAAATTGTGTTCAATGTCATGAATGATACGGTGAAGAATACAGTAATACAATACGCATATTTTCGATTAGGAATCATAATTATGCACTGTAAACAATATCATGACAATCCCATATAAAAAATAATAACATAAATAACTGGACATGATATCTTGCCTCTAAGATCAAGAGGGAAGTTTTTATGCGCACGCTTTAACNACTTTCAATTTATCAACGTTGATTTCGCGTACCCAATGACTGACTACTGTCACTTGAAGGGTCAGAATAGAATAAAATGAGGCAAGGGGAACGAGCCGTTTGGTCCATTCTTGGGTTGATACTCAAGTCCCATACCGTCTAAAGTAAAGGCATCAATCATGCACGTACACCTTAATCAAGTAAGTCAATTCAGTCACGTACACACACTTCACTCACGCACAGGCATTTTAGTCACGTGCATCCATCACAATCATACACTGACCCTGGGAGTTAGGGACATAGAATTAGTTCGTTATAATACTGGGGGGTTCCTAACCCAATATTTGTCGAAACGATTTTTGAATGTGTTCACAGTACCAGCAGAAAGTATGTTTTCGGTCAGCTGGTTCTAAGTTGCGGCAATTTTCACACATTTCCTGCGAAGTGACCCACCCACTCGCTTTTTTGCTGCTTATGTCGTGGACTTTTCACGTGCCTTTGCTAGCAGGGTTTGTGAAATACGTCTTCGCCCTCAGATGCTTTCTCGTTTTGCTGCAGTGTCGTGGATTAATTGGCGCTGTTGACTGGTGCTGCTTGCCTCAGACGCTATGCCAAAAATAATTAGCCAACACTAGGGCTCCTCCCGACTGCTTCTTGACGTTTATACTTAGTTTCATGACCGTATGAACACAGACGAAACTCTTTTATTCCTAGTGATCAAATTGAATTGGACTGGAAATTGATATATTTAGGTGTGGATAGGTGTTTAATATTAATCACTCCATGATCAATATCGGTCAACGGTCATTTCGACTTAAAAACATCTGTTGAACAAAACTAACGTGTGTAATGGTTGGGTGTGTCTTTTCCTCTTATTATGTTGCTTAAAGCGCCTTCATGGCACGCAGAAATCATCATTAAATATCAATGAATTATGTTGTTAGCATCGGTCCTAGTCAACATCACGAGGAAAACTGGCTTTCCAGAGTCAACCTGAGCAGCTTTAGAGGAGTTTGTTATGAAAGTTTGTTCTGGGAGGCAGGAACTTTTTCTGCCGTTCATAATGTAGACCAGTGTTTCTCGAAGTGGTCCGTACCGCCCCCCTGGGGGCGTTGAGGAAATGCAAGGGGGCGGTAGGAGGGTACGCCTTGAATGGGGGGCGTATATTACTGTATAATATACAGTAATATAATCATTAGGGGGCGCTGGAAAATCAAATAGTGTCCTAAGGGGGCGGTGATTGAAAAAACTTTGAGAATCACTGGTGTAGAGGGTGGGATGCATGAGTCTGGCTGTATTCTGCTTCAGTGTATTGTGTTCTTACCTTCTTTTCTTTTCCCCATTGGTGGTGCGAGGTGATCGCTGGTAGTGAACATGATGATTGTCACTGTGTGAATATGAACTCTTCGAAGTATTATTAATAACGCTCTCCATTTCTGATTCACCTGCTCATTTTTCGTGATTTTCCTCATTTTACACATTTCGTTTGTCCAGCGGTGTCAAGTGCGCTGAACTTATTCCATTTTATTTACTTCGGCAACACCAAATTCTATCTACACATTTCATAGTGAGAGACTTCCGCCCTTAGCGCCAAGACTGACATCTTATTCGAATATATCTGCCCTAAAACTGCCCCTCTGCTTCTCTGCTTTTCCACGACACTTAATTCAATAGGGCGACCATTTGGAGCAAAGATCTTCCTGGTCTCTGTTCTTCAGAGTCTCCTTCAATGACATCAGCGAATAGCGATGCCGCATTAGCTGCTGGTCGCTTGCAAAGTGCAGCGGCTGCACTGAATTGTGATCTCGTTTCCAGCTGCATTTCTTGTGAGAGAATCAAACTGCAGCTGCCTCTGGAGCTGCCGCAGCTGCTGCCTCTGGAGCTGCCGCAGCTGCTGCCTCTGGAGCTGCCGCAGCTGCTGCCTCTGGAGCTGCCGCAGCTGCTGCCTCTGGAGCTGCCGCAGCTGCTGCCCCTGGAGCTGCCGCAGCTGCTGCCCCTGGAGCTGCCGCAGCTGCTGCCCCTGGAGCTGCCGCAGCTGCTGCCTCTGGAGCTGCCGCAGCTGCTGCCCCTGGAACTGCCGCAGCTGCTGCCTTTGGAGCTGCCGCAGCTGCTGCCCCTGGAGCTGGCGCAGCTGCTGCCCCTGGAGCTGGCGCAGCTGCCCCTGGAGCTGCTGTGTAATGTTAGGCTGTTATAGCTGCAGTTCATCATCCTTCTATCACCACATTAACTTCGGATTATGCAAATTGTAATATCTCATCCTCTTCAGTTTTAAATATTCAAATTAAATCGTGTATGTAGAAGAATTAGTGCGCATCAAGTTGTTGTATTTCTATGTTCTGAGGGAATCAAGCTAGCTGGAAAGAAGAAGCGAAATTTCTTTTATTTGCATGATTTAGGTATTAAATGAAATGCAGCACGATTTTCATTTGAAAATAACAATGAAATTAAGCTAGGTATTCAGTGTTGGGCATGAATTTTGGCGAGAATGTTTGATATTCTTTCGTAATAAATTTTCGTGGCTCTTATTGGATCAGTATTTTCGTACACGCACAACCTCGCATGAGCAGCAGTGTCGTACTTGTAGTTCTGATTAGCTTGCAATTAACGTTGTATTCTGATCACGCAGTTTCCACTTCATGTTTCGTTAATTTAATAAACACTTTTTATTATGTATTTATCTACAGGACTTATTGTGTTGTTTGTGTGCAGGCAAACAAGAAAACAGTCTCTACAGAATAACACTTTACGCAGAGACAGTCATAGAGATATGTAAGTGAAATATTCCGTGTGATGTCCGTGGACTAGCAATGATAAATTTGTTTGAGCCTTTCTCAGTGGTTTTTGATTGCTTGCTGGTGTAAACAAGCATTTCAAGTTTTATTTCTTTTATGTTCTGATTCAGTCTTCTTAATTTCCAATTTGTCAATCTTCACCGTGTAGCTATTGTTTTTGAATGCGTGTCCCCTTTATTGGCATGTATCATTTTCCTTCCGAATTTTAGCGGATGTTCTCTCTTAAATGAAGTCACAACTGGAGTTGTAACAATCATTCCCCCTCAATCAATACCCCTCAATCAATCCCCCTCAATCAATCAGTTCCCACAATCAATCAGTTCCCCCTCAATCAATCAATCAGTTCCCCCTCAATCAATCAGTTCCCCCTCAATCAATCAGTTCCCCCTCAATAAATCAGTTTC
>VCRD01001984.1:44591-82157 GCA_006783055.1 Trinorchestia longiramus
GGTGATAGTCGACCAAGCTGGTGATGTCGACCAAGCTGGTGATAGTCGACCAAGCTGGTGATAGTCGACCAAGCTGGTGATAGTCGACCAAGCTGGTGTGTGTTCTACTAGGGGAAAAAATACATTAAATTCATTATTTAGAATACCAAATATATACCTCATAATTGGATCCGTAGCTATTACCTCAACTCGCTAAGTCCACAAACTTAATTTCACAAAATTTTTAGTCATATGACCAGGACTTCTTCAAAGAAAAATAATAATCAACAAATAACAATTTAATATCCTTGTTAGGAAAAACTTGCAACTAATTTCAAGAAGTCAAAAACATACCTGCAGGTCACATGATCTCTATCACAAAATATGTACATGTAAGTTCCTGCAGGTAAAATGTTATAAGCTTTGAAATATTGTTTCTTACTTCTCGCAATCAAAGAATAAACTCGATCTCATTCACAGGAATGTCAGTGCTGAAATTTTGTTGCACTTCTGGACGCTAGAGACCAGGCCAAGCATATAAGGTAGTTCATTGCTCATATATAAGAAGTTTTATCATTGTTCATATATAAAAAGTTATATCATTGCTCATATATAAAAAGTTTTATCGTTGCTCATATATAAGAAGTTTTATCATTGCTCATATATAAGAGGTTTTATCATTGTTCATATATAAGAAGCGTTATCTTTGCTCATATATAAGAAGTTTTATCATTGCTCATATATAAGACGTTTTATCGTTGCTCATATATAAGAAGTTTTATCTCTGCTCATATGTAAGAAGTTTTATCATTGCTCATATATAAAAAGTTTTATCGTTGCTCATGTATAAGAAGTGTCATCTTTGCTCATATACAAGAAGTTTTATCATTGCTCACATACAAGAAGTTTTATCATTGAGTTCCCAAAATTCAATTTCATTTCTCTGAACACATCGCTGAGGCTAACGCTGAACAGAACACATAAGCTCCCCCAATTAATGAGCTAGCTGTAATTGCAGTCTGCTGCTCGTGTATCTGTAATTAACGATGCAGATGTCGATAACAGGAGGAGCATCAATTGAACATTCTGTTATTGTTTGATTGAGCATATCATTTTATGCGCTGCAGCATTGTTGTACGAATGGATAACGTGGTGAATCGTTTATTTTGTGACAGGTACGCTCTTCAGGATCCAGAAAAGATACATTTTCTGATTACAATTGTGCAAACGATAGTCTAAAATTAATTGCGTAATTAGTTTCACCTCAATATCTGTAGCTCGTCAGCTAAGGATTTATATGAATAATACATTATTTGGCCACGCTTGCAACCACTTATTTCGTTGACAAATAAGAAACAGAGTCCACTGAGAGCATTTAGAGCGTTAGTGTAAGAGATGCCACTGCAGTTAAGGAAATTAACCTGTTTACGGTCACCGCATACTCGACAATAATAATACCATTATCATATTACAATAGTAATATGACAGAAATGACAACGTTAATTGAAGTAATAAACATTATAACATCGTATGATGTTAACGCCGCTGTGGTACCGTCGCGCATTTACATCATATGGTGTAAGTTGCCGATAGAATGCAACTCGTACAAACATCATATGATGTAAATAACGCTTAACAGTTTAAGCTTGGGTGTCAATCAATGTAAAACAGAAATAAATGGTCATAGCCAGGTCCCCTACGTCGCAAGCAGACGATTTCGAATGATACGTGGAGATTCAAAAGTGGGACTATAGCATCACAAGCAAAAGCCACTCGCTGCTCGACCACAGTAGAAATAAAAACAACAAAATTTACGGAAAACATGTTGGAACTAGAATGATGTAACAGTGGTAGCCATTTGAAAATGTATGTGTACATGTTTAACCGTCATCCTGGCCGAGCTCAAACCAAGTGTGAAACGTCTCTGGAATAGGGGGAGGTCATAAGAAAATGTTGAAGAGGACATCGCATCGTTTTGTGTTGACTGTCTGCGAATGTTGCCAGTTACCTTGGATTGTCCAGTGGTCACTCTTGCATTTCAGTTACTGACAGACTGTACCTGTTTTATGCTATAGTTACTGACAGACTGTACCTGTTTGATGTTTCGAGTGGTCTGCGGCCCGTGTTCTGTATCGGGTCTCTGCTTGTGCAGAAAGACTTCTGCGGGTTCGAAACCCGGCAATGAATAAGAGCTGTTTCTCGTTTCACGCCGTGAGCTCGCACTTATCGGTAAGCCCTCACATCCCAGGATCGTCGCATGGAGCTCACCATCATCCTTACTCTAAGAATGTTAACCTTAAGAATTTGAAAAACCAATGTACTAAATGTCTGTGTACTGTGTACTTGATTGGAAATAAAGATTGTTTGTTTGTTTAGATTGTTTTCAGTTACTGATAGACTGTACCTGTTTTATGTTTCAGTTACTGACAGACTGTACCTGTTTGATGTTACCTGCGTTGGAATGAGAAGTGAAATACATATACCATACTTCTTCTAACAAATGTTAGCTAGTTGATTATTTCAATCATCGATCGGCGCCTGCTGAAGCCTACGCTATAATAATTTGACCTGCATTAATTAATAAATATCATCGTATTCACGATGTCAGTCCACTGAATTTTCATTAAGTTGTCTTATTTGTCATGTACTCCTGGCAGTAACAGAAATATTTCGTTTGCTTCAAGCTCTCAGACTTTATTGATCGGGACACCCAACGTTCAGAGCTCAGCAAACGCTCGGTCGACAGCAAGTCAGAAATTTCTTGAAATCATAACTCGGCCAAGCGTCGTTGTATCAAAACCTTTTAACATTTTATCATGAAGTTTTTGTGCTAATGGTGAGCATGTGATATTACAAAAATAAGAATCAATTATATAATTTAGATGATTTTTCAGGAGCTTTTGCCGCTGAGCTCCTGAATTTTCTTGATTCGGCGTTGGCAACACTTTGCTTCAGTCGTCTGCTGTTGTAGTGCTGCGGAGCTTGTAAAGTGTCTCTATCCGCGTCTTGAAAAGAATTACAATTTAAAACATCAGGTACGTAGTACGTACAGGTAAAATCTGTTACCGTCGATTCTTGATCGCTTTGCATTAGTAAACTCCCGGTCTGTAGTAATGAAATTCGCAGCATTAATGAATACGTTGCTCCACAACTCGTCACATCAAACTGGTCGTAACATACTTTGGAAACTTTCAATAATGCCACTGTTTTCTTGATAGGAGTGACGAAAATATAGATTTGCTTTTAAAATAGTAATTTTGGACTGGATATACAAGCTCGTTTTGAGAATTACGAGGTTGAAGTGGATACACTGAATTAAACATCCTCTGGTCGGAAACAGTTAGGGCTTAACGAAGACAAGTTTAAAAATGTACCTCGTACACTATACTTTCAACGTCATTTATCATACTGTATCTAGAGTAGAGGAAACATAAATGAATTAATTACCCGAATACTTTCTGGAATATTAATGCTGGAATGTTTTCCCGACTGTGCACCAACTGTTACCGACCACAGAGAGTAGTCTAAATAGTTATAAGTTGATGCCAGTGTCTGCCTGTACATCACGTATTTGAAAGGAAGGTAAACTGTGCGTGTGTGCGCGTGTGAACCGATGATTAGAGTACATGCTGTTGTCTGACATGCACATAATATCGTCATTTATGTCCTGGAATTTGTTAATGTCACACATACAGGTTATGTGAGCTAATGAAAAAGCTACCATACACCAGAACGCTATGAAATATCATGTGTAATGTTCAGTAGATGCATAATTTTTTTTGCATTGGTAGGAAAATACTGTACAGCCGCTGAAAGCTTTTCAGAAAGTCTGTTAGTAAAAGACTAATTGTTTTTCTTACTGAAATTAAGTTTTTTATCCTACTGTTATAACATGACATTGTTTTCAACAGCGTATTAAATAATTAAAACCACTGCACGGAGAAGGAATATTAAAAATTGAAGAATTTTTTGTTGAAATTCACGCCGTGAATCCAACAGTTTGAAGATCTTCTCTTGTTTACGTCATGAAATACATTGTTATTAATAAGCCACATTGACTAGGATAACTATACTGCTCAATCACATTCCCTGTTCATTTTCATGTTTCAATAAATTTATTATTATTGGAGAGCCACAAGTTCCAGATGGAAGGAAACCACATTCTTGGTGTAGAAATAATTGCACGAAAATATATTAGATTATGAGCACCATATCTTACTTTGAGTAACGGCATGAAGGAATACTTTTTATTTGTTATTTTTTATAAGTGAATTACATCGGCTAATGCAGGAAATGTCACGAGTATCAAAAAACTTATATCTCGTGAAAAATCATTAGAACGTCACAAAAAATGTTTAATCATTCCAGGCAATTGACTGATCATTTGTTTGGGAATTTCAGTCCGAAAACTGTGATCACTTTATACAAGTAAGCTGCTTGCTGTAAACCTGTTTGCTTGTAACTTATTTCTTACAAACACAAGATCAGTTCCAGCAGCGTTCAACACAGAGGAAACTTAAAATATGGTCAAGTTGCTCCTTCAAGTTCTCAGTTTATCAGAATAACATAAACGAATGCAATTCTCTTTCCTATTCAGAGATTAATTTAAAATAATAGTCAAAGGATTTTCCTACCTATACATGACTTGTAAACCAGGACGAAATTGTGAGGATAAACTACTACACTTCAAAAAGAACATATTAAGTCAACCAACCTAAAATAAACTACAACTTCACTTGCTATTTCTAATCTGGCGAGGCCGCGCTCTTAATTTCGAAAAGTGAAGTGAAATACGTCATTCGTGTTATGCCGTTACAATATTCCATAATTTTTAACATTGTGACAGCTGAAATGCACTCTGAATCACCACATTTTATGCACAGATTTTGTAAGTCTTGGAACTGATACTCGTCTCCACGATGCCCATCTGCGGCTACAAAACTTCCCTGTGCGGCGTCCTGCTGTCCGTGTGGGGCATCGTCCAGCTCCTGTTCATGGGGGTACTCTTCTACATCGAAAGCCCCGCCTTCATTGAAGACCTTCCTCTTAGCGAACACTACGACTCTCCAGAGGAGTATGTCACCGACGTTCACAGAGGGTTCAAAGCGAATGCCTTCAATTGTCTCATTGGAGCTTGTCTCTACATCGTCACGCTAGGGGTGTCCACGTGGCAGTTCTACATGAACCAGAAAACCACCTTTCAAGTGTAGGCCGGCGTTAGAATTTGTCAATCACGTTGCGACTTCGTTACTTGCAAAATGCCAGACTGCTTCACAAGCGCAGAAAATGCTTATTACGTTGTGTTTGTTGCGATGTACTAAACCATCTCCAGTGATGTGTAGGCATGGGAAGCATGATTTAGGCTTTGCGTTGATGTTAGTTTGTTGCGACGTCCTGCATTCCAGTAAAGAAATCATTTTCGAAAGGTAAGTAAGCAACACTTCACTGTGGGACCGTAGTAACGTTCAGCTCGTGAAATAGAACCAAAGTTAATAAGAAGTGTGAAAATACGCCGATTAGTTTCCCAGAATGGCTTTGCTGTAAATAGAGTAGATTGTTACAAAACCTGTTTAACTGAGTAGTTTTAGAATCAGCGACGCAGATAGATTTAGCATGTTAAATGAAGACTTCTTATTTTACCCTTGTACCTAGCACACCAACTTTGAAAATAATTGCTTATTAGAAAGTTTAGGACTTGTTCTTGAATCGCAAGAACTTGAAAATAATGCATTAGTTGTCTCGTTTTAGAAACTGAAGATAATGCGCGGAAAATAGCAAGGGAGTTTTAAAAAACTCGGCAAGTTTATGTTTTATGTTCGTGGATTGATGATTTACGCTCGAATTCACTAGAACCTGTGAAGATATTCAAGCTAATATTTTATCATCTTACTAATGCATTAACTATAATACTGAATAGTTGATTGGATTTCCAAAAAGCTTGTATTGATGCATCGTTAGTCAGTAAAATAAACTCGTTCATTCATTTTTTGAATAGCTTTTTGGGAGAAAGTACTCTCTGTATTTCAAACAAAACGAACGTGACACCGAAAGGTTTCGAATGTATTAAAGTTTTCCGCGGCTATTCTTTTGTTTTATTAAGCTATATATTTTTTAAAGTATTTTACTTTATGTATCAATGTTATTTATCTCACGCTAAAGCCTTATTTAGAGAGGCAACAATTACTAAATTATAATGTCAATGTATGGTGCAGTTGTGTCTTGTTGACGAGTGTGGGTTTTTATTACTGATTGAACACTGACCGTGGGCGAAGCGACTGGAAATCCTCTCAGTTTCAGAAGACGTCATCCCTCAATTAACTCCCTCGACTACGGAAAAATATCAGGGCATTCCATCCCATGATAATATCCATCAATAATATTACTCTGGGGTTTAGACTTCACTAATATTAGACTGGTGTTTTAAAACTTAAATCTTATTGCCATGAGGTTTATGACTTCAATAATATTTTCCTGGGGTGTACTGGTTTCATGAGATATTGTCTTGAGTTGAAGACTTCGATAATATTGCCTGGTGGTTTAGCATTCCAACAATTTCGTACTTGGGTTTATGACTTCAATAAAATACTATCTTATGGTTTAAGATTACAATAATATTACACTGGAGATTACAGCTTGAATGAAACATTACTCTGGGGTTTACGACTTTAATAAATATTGCTCTGAGATTGATGATTTTAATCAATATTGCCCTGGGCTTTACTATTTTAATCAATATTACACTCTAGTTTGCGACTTCAATAATTATTGACTTTAATAAACACTCCAACTCGAGGTAGTTTCAAATTGAGTTCATGGACGATTAACGAAAAACGAAAGTTTTATTTTTAAGTAAACTTTATCATCTTGTCGTGATAGTTACGTAAGTTTACGAGCGATGCGTTAAAGTACTGAGTTGTATTTGTATTCCCTTCCAGTAATTAAATTGCACGAATATTTCATAAAATTTGAATTTATTTTCCCAACAAAAAATGAATAAGATAGCATGTTCAAATTCTCATTTGAAACACAATTATGAAGACATTGGGTCGAACAACATTTGCAACGACGAATTATTTTTTAGATACTTAGATCTTCATTCAAATCCGATTTATCCTTAAAGAGAAGGCAGATCCATCAGTTCGTGAAGCATTTGACAATCAAAAAATCTTCAGTCGGCAGTTCATAATGAACTTAATAAGTTTCATGATGTAAAGCTGAAATTCTATTCAACTTGAGTCTCAATGAGCAAAGGCGATTAAAACGTTCTATGTCAACACCCTCCGAACGAGAAACGTCAGATCTCTCCACTTTCTTGGAAGTTAATTTTGGACACAGAAAAATGAGCTACAGGCGTCATTAAACTTGTAGGTTCCCGTATTTTTTAACAATTACCTCTTCGAACAAATTTATAATTGGCCCTATGTTTCAAGACAAAAATGAAGTTTTCACTCACTTAAGAGCTCACGTTTCTGAATGTTACGAAATTCCTGCATCAAGTAACACGCAACAAAGAAGCACTACTTTAGAAAAGTCACAAACTAGCTGGATGCAGTGTTCATACTTGTCTAATCTAAGCTTGCTCCTTGACTAATAGCCTCGTCAACATAGGATTTAAAGTTTAGGTCAGTCGGTGGAACTGGAGGCAACGCGCGCTGAGAAGCAGGAAAGTTTCTAGATGTGCGCCAGAAGTTAAATTCTTGTGTTTATTATGGTTTCGTGCTTTACGCTGGAATTCACTCATACCTTAGAAGCTAACCACTTGAAAGAATATTTCATCATTCCAGCAAATGCATTGACTATATTAATATTCCTAAAATTATCAATCTACAACATCAATGCTCTTCGTAATTGAAACCCCGAATGTTCCCTTCCACGGCATGGCTGCGACTCCTCCGATCAGTTTGGGCTGGAGAACAGAATAGGAGAGAAAACTACATGCATGTGTACAGCAAGAATAAAAAACACTCGTTTGGTAAGTCTATTTAACAAATCTATGCGGCTTGCATACAATCTCTGTTCTATGTACAAGGAATGGTGAAACAGTGAAGCACAGTCGCTCCTGAGTGCAACATAGCAGTGATGCAACATGTCGAGGTAGACGAGAATTTAACACGATTTGAAGTTTACGGATATTAAATAGAAGGCGATTACAATCAGCGTGAAATCAGTCATACGCTATCTTCCCCCTTTTGATTCATTACTATTCAATTTCCTTACCTAATATTTAATGAAGATATGATGAATAAATAAAAAACTCAGCAAGTTTAGTCGGAAATCTTTTGTACCAATTAGCGAGCCAAAATGAATCAGCAAAAGGTGCATGTACAGCCTTCCATCATAACTGAAGGAAGAGAAGTTCTTCCCCATACATCAACTCCGTCAGTTGTTACATTCATCACGTTGTTGTACTAATAAAAAGACCGTTACGTCAGGAGCAAGTATTGGTAGTTCTAATAGACCAAAGCAACTAGACTTGTTACAAAACAATCGATGATCACGACGGTCAGGTTGTGCGTTATAACACAAACCTAAAATGGTTCCGACACCTCTATGCTGACTAAGCATTTGATTTGAGAAAGGTTAGGAACTCTAGAAAGCTAAAGAGCAATTCTACCATTCGAACTTATGTCATGCGCATGCAGGAGTAACTCGATAAAATTTACGGGAGCAGTCAAACAAGAAGGAATATCCTAGATCACGCGCACAGAGCAGCGCTGTGTTCTTAAAAAGGAATGTTGCTCCTAGAAATTTCTGCAGCAAGTTATCATAAGAAAAGTCTTGGAAGTATTCGAGATAACTGGACTGAGATGGTAGAATTAAGTTACGAACGGTCTATTTCTTCTGTACATCGCGTTTAATGGAGCTTTGAAAGCTCGCCCATGTAGCACCAAGTCAAAGATTCAGTTTTCATTCGATCTCGGTGTACCTGCAACATAACGTGCCCTCCAAACGTCAAGCAGATGGAAACGTCATCAAATTAATTAAATGCAGAGGATCTTCACATCCCAAAGAATCCGAAGCACATAAACTAACTATCCGGCTCTCCAGACGTGATAAAACCTGAAGAAGATCAAATAAAATATTATATTGAATATTTCTGATAATTTTCCCGTGGTTCACGTTTCACGATATTAGGTAAAACCGACAATCTAAATCCAACCATTACAAGATACATGGAGAGTACTACAAACTTACAAGTAATATTTCTAATAGTTACTTTAAGGCCGGTTCTTTCATTTGGAAGGGTTTTGAATTCGTAACATAACTAAATTAGGTGACTAATGCGAGCCATTCTTTTAAAATTTTTGAAGCCTTTACATCCTTGTGCTTTTTTTCTCCGCGTACTCAGCAAGTGAAAATTAACTCTATTGGTCGGGTAGCGATTCTTAAATCACAGGTCCATGGACACTAAACTTACGACCAAAATTTCAGCAAATGTGATCATTTCGGTAAGTTAACACGTTTGTTGCGATGCGACCCACCGGTGGGTCACTTAGGTTAGGTTCTGTAATTTTTTCAGATCCTTCTAGTGACTATGCGTACAAAGTGAAGTTTTACACCAATCAGGCAATCGCAACAAACGTGTTAAGATAAAGAGCGAAGCATAGAACGAGTTTGTAACGATCTTTAACGACAGCCTAGGCAACAATGGAAGCAAAAAATGAAACGGCGATTAAGACTTCAGCTTGTGAGCAAAATGCATGTTAAGGAAGCCCTCTAGTAAGCGTCTCTTGGAATAAGGCAACAGGAATAGGTGTCTCAATATCTTTAACAGGCAAATACAGGGCGTCTCAAAAAACCTTTGCGAACATGATTAAATGTGATTAAAGAATCATGTTCGCCAAGGTTCGAACCTTACACCTGCAACACAAAGAAGACAGCATGTTAGCAACGGTTAACACGTTTGTTGCGATGCGACCCACCGGTGGGTCACGTAGGTTAGGTTCTGTAATTTTTTCAGATCCTTCTAGTGACTATGCGTACAAAGTGAAGTTTTACACCAATCAGGCAATCGCAACAAACGTGTTAAAGGGCGAGTACATTTTTTTGAGACACCCTGTAAATACAAGGCACCCCAGCGCTAGGGGACCCGAATAGAAACAGTAAGAACTCGGAAAGTTTTAGCAGTTTTCAAAGGGGATAAACATCTTCATTTGGATTACCATGTCTATTTTTTAAGATTATTTCTTTCAGATGGTCACCCTTAAATTTGGACCATTCATGTACTTTTATAACCATGCTACGCATCACCTTGGATTATGTTACCGGTGTGACAGCATAAATTTCATGAGTTTTTAATCAAGTAATAGAAATAAAAAGCAATAATTCCTCTTTTAAATTGTGAACTTGTATCTTTCCTACGACTAAAAATTTTCGAGTTTCTTTTAGGGTCGCGTAAACTGGGGGACCCTGTACGTTACTGTGAGCTGCACAGACATGTCAGCGCAAACCAGACTGACGCATCTACAGTAATGTGTAGGGCTGACAGTAGAGATATACGAGCTTAAGCTAGAGGCACAAGAACAAGAATTATACAATTGAAGTCATCCCAGTGGTCCGATATGTTTCAAATAAAACTCCATTGATAAAACATAACTCTGTGATATACATAATTCTACATTGAGGTGAAATTTACCTTTTTCCAAGGGACTCACAGGCAAGCAAACGACTACTTAACAATTATCTTGCTAAATAAATTGACAATTGGCGCCGTATTTCGGTACGGCTATCAAAAGCAGAACTCGAACATGGACGCTCAGTAGAGGAATTTCTACATAAAAGCTGCCTGCATCCACACCGAAAATCTGAAGCATAACTTTGCGATATCCGACACTCCAAGTTCACAGTTCAAAGTAGGAAATACTTCCTAATAAATGATAAATACGCGCTAATTCTTAATAAATGGTACATATGCGCTAGTTCTTAAGAAATGGTATAAATACGTTAATTCTTAAAAAATGGGAGTGATTAACAGGCTGACATTTTTCACACGCGGTTTCGACTTACAGAATACTACCAACAGCTGCAAACGGTTGTGGTTGTACAGATATGTTTTTGTAACTACACAATTCAGCGAAATGACGTTATTTCACATGCTTTGAACATGCAGTTCTACATTTCATCTGATACAGCCCATCAATGCACTTGCTTTGAACATGCTTTTACGCTGTTCAACAGTTCACCTGATACAGCACATTAGTGCACTTGCTTTGAACACGCTGTTACACTGTTCAACAGTTCAGCTCATGCAGCACATTAGTGCACTTGCTTTCAAGGCGCTCTTCCACATACAATATAATTGAAAGCCCGCCTACCTCCCTCATAGCAGCAATATGTTTCAAGGGCACAAAATGCGTGATACATTGTGTAGCAGAACTTGGCATCACATATGAGATACAAACAAGATTACCCGACCCCAAAAAACTTATAAATTACATCAGTATTCAAAAGAAATAATTTGTTATATTTTAAGCTCAACAGTTTTGAAGCGCAAGTTGATCAAAGATTGTGGGGGAAACATTTTGACGCCAGGCAGAGTGTCCAACTCACATACAGCTTTCTGCAATCTTTTCTCTCACGGTTAACAAGGCTATGATCAGTCTGTTCTCATTAAAGTGGGGATTTTGTGATAAAAAAACTCCTAATCTTCGTACTGCAGATATTTTTAGCGACATATTTATGCCCAATTTAATACTTTTTCCTTCACTTTAGATAGCGGATGCAAAGGGACAAAGCTCATATATTCAGAGCAAGTCCCAGCTATGTTTTTCCTTTGCAATATAAGTCCATTTGTACATAAACATGCGTGTCAAACGCTCATCCTTCATTGTTGGATGTCTTCGAGTGACTGTTATAGATTGCCTTAATATAAATAGAACAGATATTTCTGCCGCACTGCACTTCTTTCTGAATAGCTTTTGTTTTTACCCAGTAAAAATACGCAAAAATGTCATCTTTGTTCTACATGTTCTACACATAAGGTTAATCGAAGTTGTGGTTCTTTCCGTTATTTTGCATCGTGTTGCAAACTCATGTGAAGCAATAATAAAAGTTAATGATCCTGATATTCCACACAGATGAAAGTAGATAATGAATACACACGACGCTCACCGCAGGGAAATTGTGACGAGTAATTAATTTTTATTTCCTAAGCTAAAAACTTTACCAATTTTCGTTGAAATAAGTTCAAATTGCAACGCCAAAAACGACTTTAAATTACATGTTTAATGTGCACGTGTTTTGTTTTTAAGTAAAAAATGTTAACGGAAAAAATATTATGTTCGACCACACTAACAAGACTGATCAGGGAGAATTTTTTGATACACTTCGAAACAACACAAAAATTTTAACTAAGACGGTATTTTATACGCGGTAAAAGAATCTAATTACGACCGGCAAGCGAAGAGGCACTTCTCAGACAATATTTCATCACAAATATTAATAAATATAAATAATAAAAATATCGAAATTTGACCAAAATAGCTGATCTGGAAACACCGATTCATGGATGACAGCATGGCGTCGTAGGCGATATGTGCCGTGCTGGAGATTTTTGCACTGGTCACAAGGACGTACATCATTGTGAGCAATGCTGCACTGCGCAATCATGCAATTCTTATGGAAAATAAACTTACTCTTAAGCAGATGTTGTTTATAATAAGTTTAAGTGGAAGAATCGCTGGCAGAATAACAGTTAACAACTGAAGTCAACGCTAGGAATAACTCACCTGTAACTCACACACATAAACTTTACGACGATTTATTAGCGAAGATAGTTCCATAAGGATTGTAGTTTTCTTCTGTATAATCACTATCTCGAAAAAATTCATGCACGGAATACCATACTGTTATAAAAATATAGTCTCTGGAAAAGTCGGTAACGGAAGCCCCACTGAAAACATCTTTTTTAAGGATAACAGGACATAATTTGTCTCTTACATTCACAAAAATGAAACTAACATCATCGCCTCACAAAACACCCTAAAATTAATCTATTTTATTTTATCATGTATAACTTAATCGAACAATACTTTCTTCTTGTTTCTCATTTATTAAAGCTTTGGAGACGAGTCCATGCAACTCCACGCTTTCAAGGATGTTTTTGTTAATCTTAGTTTCAGCACCCAGGCTGAAAGAAGTTACAGGATGTTTATTTTGCGTAATTCGAACTATGTCATTATGGCAACTTGTCATTAACGTCGCAAGCAAGTCGCATTTGAATCGATGACGTATCCTAGATACCACTGGTTTATACGCACAAAATATTACGCTGACAAGCCAGTGGCGGAGTTTGCCCAAGGCTGGTGACGTCTATACCCATGTTCAGTGCTCCCAAATTAAGCAACAGCATTACAGAGACAGTAACAATGTCGATCAAATTTATTTAAGCTTCCACCGAATCTCACGGCTACTTGCAGTTGCAGATCGTTCGGCGTGACAATTATTTGCAGCCACGAATTAAATGAGAGGAGAAGCAGGCTGAGGAACTTCAGAGACGGAGTTGCTTCAGATGCTCATAATAAGAACTATCACGAAAGTCTTAAGTGCAAACTACTGGTTTTAATTGCAGCTTAGTAACTAAAATTACTATCATTTAGAAGACGTACTCCATTTTGAGGATTGCGAAGCGATGGACACGCTGATGCTGTTAATAATACGCACGGTAGCGTGTGTTCTATTTCTACAACCTACGACTAGTAAAAGTCTAGTTATAATCGTTCACTAATTTCTTGTCTACCGCCTTCTGATGGAGAACTGGAGTTATACGAGAACCTATCTCTCAGTTTCTCATTAAATACTAGTTTTATATATATTCCTCAGTGGGTGCTATAATATTATTTATAACAGGAAGCCAGTAACTATGTTTTGATTACAGCACAACATTTGCGAATGCTTTCAAAACTACGGAAAGTAAGAAGTTAAAAGCGTCAACAAGAGGCACTAGTGGAGAATGAGTGCTCAACTATTTTGCGGATCAGGTGCAATTCTAGCTGCGGATCAGGTGCAATTCTAGCTGCGGATAAGGTGCAGGTCTAGCTGCGGATCAGGTGCAGGTCTAGCTGCGGATCAGGTGCAGTTCTAGCTGCGGTCAAGTGTAATTCTAGCTGCGGTCAAGTGTAATTCTAGCTGCGGATCAGATGCCGTTCTAGCTGCGGATCAGATGCCGTTCTAGCTGCGGATCAGGTGCAGGTCTAGCTGCGGATCAGATGCAGTTCTAGCTGCGAATCAGGTGCAATTTAGCTGCGTATTATGAGCAGTTCAAACTGTAGATCAGATGCAGTTTCAGCTGTGGATCAGGTGCATATGTAGCTGCTCATGAGAATGATTTAAGGAAGATACCTCTTTTTAAAACTTATTTCAGTGTGACCAATACAGATACCATAAAAACGGTCGACAGATACCACTGCTACTATCGCCATTAATTACACTATACCAATAGTCACTGTTTCAACCAATACATAAATCAAGTAGCGAAGACTATACACAAGTGTCCTCGTTAACTTCATAGGCAAGCTTCTATTACAGTTCAACCGTACAGTAACCTACAGATATGACTTGTGTTTAGCTCGAAATAAATCACAGGTTAGTGAACAGTAAAAGTTGCTCTCTGAGCAAGCGTGCTAAAAACTTCATGCCAGTAATAGTTGCGTATGTGACTTTATCGGAGATCATGATTCCAACTTAGCATAGTCTAAATACAACAAATTTCAAGTGTCATATCGTTCGGCAATGAAATTTTCCCCCTGTATAGCAACAGAAACACCAGTTCCATGGGTTTATGAAACTGGATAATGAAAGAAAGCTGAAAAGGTGACTAAAATAAGCTCTGATTCTGGGAAAAAGGGCAAAGATTCTTGCAATCAAGGAGATGTGGGAAAGATAATAAAAGCATTTTTCAAAGCATAATGCTTAATACTAATTGCACTATACACGTCAATGGCCAGTACTCAAGTATATTTTTAAAAGCTCAACTAAACTCCTACAGTGATTCTTCCATCCGTATCTTGAAATTCAATACGAGTGGTAGAAAGGTAACTCTGAACCATACGTAATAGAAAAAAAATATGTAAATAAGGGCATAGCTTCATTCCTGGTGAGTGCTTTAGCTTGAAGTAAAAAAGCGTAAGCCAGGAAGCTCTGAGTAATGATTCCAAAATCAATGAATGTCGTGGACTGAGTTCAACCGATCGTATAATGTTAACTAATTTTTAAGTTTTTTCTGAACAAAAAATGATTTTTTTTAAGACGAGGTGTGTTCTTTTAACTTAAATCAACAGCAATAAATACATAAGCTACTCTGAATAAACTACTAAAAGCTTTACATTTGAACAACGAACAGTCTTTTACAAGGTTATTTTATAGGCAAGCAAATTGTCTTTTCGCAAGGCAACAAAAAGTCAAATTCTAACATGAACTACTTCTTGCTACGTGAAATGGACTAAATCGAACGTCCATAGCTAATTTACGTGTCCGTTAAAAATTATCACATTCAAAATGAAAGAAAGACAAGAGACATGTGAAAGAAAGACAAGAGACATGTGAAAGAAAGACTAAATACAAATGAAAGAAACACTAGGTACATATAAAAGAAAGACAGTCACACATGAAAGAACGACAGGTTGCAAATGAAAAAATAAGTTACATGTGAAAGAAAGACAAGGTACACATGAAAGAAAATGACAGTACGTTTGCACCGAACCGATACTGAAATTTTGCACTGCACAAAAACAATGGCCGTTGCACAACAACCAAAATTTCGGCCTTATTACATAAAAGCCCGGCAAAAACCATTACTATGACAGAGAAAACAAGAAGACGAACAATACAGAATATAAAAATCATTCGAAGGAAAGAAACTGTACACTCTAAAAATGTTTAGTCAAGTGACACAACAAACAAAGATGAACGCTCTCCATACAAACACAGGTATGGAATAAAATCAACAAAAAATAACTAAGCACAAGACGCTAAGCAGACTAACAATCGACTAAGTTATCTTTAGATCACAGAGTCCGTTGAAATCTAGCGCTGCACTAGTCGGAGTGAGATCTTCGAATCGAGCTGCATCATCCAGCGTATCACCAGGAGTGAAAGGAGAAGGAGACCTACTGATGCCTGGGTAGCTTGCTCCTCCTTCAGGAACATCAAGGGCGTTGGGGCTGCCCAGATCCTGGCTTCTCCGGCAACCATTTTCACGATTGTTTTGGCTTACATTTTCTGAAGTCCCGTTGCGGTGACTCGAACTTTGCGAAGCGTCGTTAACTTGTCGTTGTTGCTGCTGTTTTTGGCGTGCAAGATACGCGGCAGTCTGAGTGGGCGTGGTAGTGGTCACAGTTTCCAGACCCTTCTGGATGGCCGTGATCTTGTTAAGCATCCCGTGAATGCGGAAGTGAAGACGTGACTCCAGGCTGTAGCCCTTGTAGTTGTTCCTGGACGGTAGGTCAAAGTGAGCTTATGCAGCACACAAGTAATATTCAATAATTCTTTTAGTCTCTCAGACATGTCAAAGACACAAGTAATATTCAATAATTCTTTTAGTCTCTCAGACATGTCAAAGACACAAGTAATATTCAATAATTCTTTTAGTCTCTCAGACATATCAAAGACACAAGTAATATTCAATAATTCTTTTAGTCTCTCAGACATGTCAAAGACACAAGTAATATTCAATAATTCTTTGTCTCTCAGACATGTCAAAGACACAAGTAATATTCAATAATTCTTTTAGTCTCTCAGACATATCAAAGACACAAGTAATATTCAATAATTCTTTGTCTCTCAGACATGTCAAAGACACAAGTAATATTCAATAATTCTTTTAGTCTCTCAGACATGTCAAAGACACAAGTAACATTATTATTGTGAATGAGCAGTAATGTGTTTCTTTTGCTGGAAGTAAGTCAGGGATATCGTCTCGGATTTTTTTTCTTCCTTAACGGAATTGAAATAATACTTTCTTTTGAATGACTTTCGCCTTCGTATCATTTCAACGTAAATTTAAACTTGAAGAATATTCATATTAATCCTCATCTTTATTTAATGGCACCTGATAATTTACATACTTATTCTATTAATATTAAGTTCTCATACATTGACACCTGATAATTCTGTGTCTCTACGATGAAATGAGATCAAGACTGCGGTACACAACCTCAGCTACAGCAACCGCCCCGCCACCTCTGTATTAGGTACAGATGACCATGATACGTAAATTTTAAATCAGTATTCATTACAGAATTTCTAAACTGAATATATTAACTACTGTTTTCAGGATTCGGGGTTCTAATTTTTTCATTATTCAAGGAATAATACTTTAAACTATAAAATCCAAGATGTAAGCCTTGATATGACGTTCTAAACGTTGTCGACGTTAGTTAATGAATCCATGTTTAAACAATTTTCTGATATTTTCACCATTTTCACAAGATTATTTTTATTAAATTAGAGTTCTGATAGGCATCTGACCTTTCACCAACTTTTATCATACCTTTTTTGAAAAGGTTTAGTTCTATATTTTCTTCTTTATACGAAATTCAATTATTTTGCTAACTGATGTCTAACAATTGTACGCCAAATTTGGTAATTTCTAAACAAATACTTGCCCCATATCAACACTACGACACATTCCATGTACCCACACTACGTCATGACCATGCACCCAGACTACGACACATTCCATGCACCCAGACCACGTCATGACCATGCACCCAGACTACGACACATTCCATGCACCCAGACTACGTCATGACCACGCACCCAGACTACGTCATGACCACGCACCCAGACCACATGACCATGCACCCAGACCACATGACCATGCACCCAGACCACATGACCATGCACCCAGACCACGTCACAGCGAAGTGACGAAGACTCACTTGGCATACTCGAGGATAGTACGGGCCTGGTCAAGATCCCCCTTCTCCCCATAGACGTGCAGCAGCCCAACCTCAAGCAGGGCACTGGGCACGAGATATTTGTCCTCCTTGAGCTTCTTCTCGTTACTGATGACATGCGTGAAGCACTCAGCAGCTTGTAGTGGCACCTTCATCTGCGTCAGGCAGCACCCTTTCAGGAAATAGGCGAGCAGCACGTCGTCCATGTGGCACTCCGACTGTTCTGTAACGCATGCACCGTGTCACAATTCCATTAAAATTATGGAGAATAGCACAGCGTAACGAAGAATAAGATAGAATAGCAAAGTATTACATAGAACAACCTAGAATAGCACAGCATAACATAGAACAACATAGAACAGCACAGCGTAGCAAAGAATAAGATTGAATAGGCACAGCATAACACAGAATAAGATAAAATAAAGAGAAAATAATAAGAGAATAAAATAAATAGTGCATAATGAAATACTGTACAATAGAATAGCATAGTATAGAACAGAATATGACAACAGGAAGAATCGGAGTGGACCATTATTGTGTTGTTACTCAAGTCGCAATCTGTCAGACACCCATCACGCACAGACACTAGAGGGGGAGTAACGTAATCTGAAAGGAGTAACAGTTTCTCAAGAAAAATCTCACAATGATGAAGAAAAGAGAAAGTAGAATAAATAACAACTGCAATCACAAACAGCGCCTGTAGCCCAATTGAACAATGTACAGTCGTCGTGAGTACTCAACCCTTACACGAGTACTCAACCCTGATACAAATGAGTACTCAACCCTGATACAAGTGAGTACTCAACCCTGATACAAGTGAGTACTCAACCCTTATACAAGTGAGTACTCAACCCTGATACAAGTGAGTACTCAACCCTGAAGTGAGTACTCAACCCTGAAGTGAGTACTCAACCCTGATACAAGTGAGTACTCAACCCTGATACAAGTGAGTACTCAACCCTGATACAAGTGAGTACTCAACCCTGATACAAGTGAGTACTCAACCCTTATACAAGTGAGTACTCAACCCTGATACAAGTGAGTACTCAACCCTGATACAAGTGAGTACTCAACCCTGATACAAGTGAGTACTCAACCCTGATACAAGTGACAGCTCACCACTGAGAGGTAAATTCTCCAGCCGTATTCTCTCTGCCTCAACCACGCTGTAAAGTCTGTCCACACACTCGTAGCTTCCTCCCAAAATCCGGAAGCCGTTCCAAGCGTAGATGAGTTCCAGAGCAGCAAGCGTCAGGCGTTCTTTCTGAGCGAAAAATCTCTGCGACTTTTTGACAGCAAATTTCTCAACTGGTAGACTCTTGCCAGCGATTCTTTGCTTGAGGCCTGGGATACTCCTGTAGGGTTCCTCTTATTTTAATGTATGGATACACGGTACATGAATAATTTATACATACATATATAGAGTATTTTGGATATTCTGTATCTATGTACCCATATCCATACATAGTATCTAATAGAAGTGATGCGGATATCCGCATGATTTTTTCAGAACCGCATCCACACTATTAAATGCGGATGTTACGAGGGTTTCTTAAATCTTGCATTATTATAGTAAAAGATCATGTTTCCTTTCATTTCGTACATAATTGGACACCAATTAGCTAAGCTTTGTGCTGTGTTTAATAAATACTTCTTGAAGTGCTTGTATAAAGCATAGGATAAAGTTGAAAACTGCTATGTGTTTGGGCAAGGGACAGACTGGGCGTAATAAGAGTGAACACGTAATGCGATACTGAAGAACTTTGCCAAACAGATATTTCCGAAAGAACTCCAACAATGATTGACTAATTTCAAAGACTGGAACACACGCACATACAGATGTCACAAGATCCTTTCCTTTGGTGGCGTACGAATGTTCAGTTGTATTATTCCCTTGCTACACTTGCTAGGACATACTTAGCCTGTCCCTCCAGCAGTGTAGCCAGCGAGCCCCTATTTAATGGAGCTGACATCATGTATAATGAGAAGACATCTTGGTTGGCTCCAGAGCAAGCACAGAAACCTTTGTTTTTGATCCAAATCCGATCAAAAACCGGATTTTGAAAAATCCACATCGGGTACATCTCAAGTATCTATCTATTTAGAATATATGTTTTTATTTTAATGAAACCCAATAATCCCTGCTACGAGTTACAAGAATTAAGAAGATACTCTCATCAGCGTTGGTGAGCACCGACTATGTTGACTACAGAATATCATACAGTCACAATTCAGTCATTCGCAACACTACGAAAGCTGTACAGATGTCGATCCGCATGCAGACGATGTACGACAGCATTTATTGTCGGCATATATTACATATATTGTATACATTGCAAGAATATTGTGTAGGAATATATTGTAGAATACATTGTAGGAATGTTTTTTAGGAATAAAATAGGAATACATTGTAGGAATGTTTTTTAGGAATAAAGTAGGAAAAAATTGTATGAATATTTTAGGAATAAGTAGGAATAGATTATTCTTATTATATAAAGTGAGCATGAAGCTATCTTCAAGTTAGAGACGAAGCCTCCAACAAGTTTTATCCTACGATTAGATCAGTAATAAGAAGGAACTACTGCATGTGTTTTGGATAGGGAAATTACATCTCGTCTCCGTAGTTTACTGAATAGAACAGACACAACGCAACGAAGAGCGATGTTACCTTCATACTTTACTCAACCCTAAATAAAAACATTGGACCTGGTAGGCCCATCTCCAAGAAAGATATATTGTTGATTATAATTTTTAAAATGAACCTAATTCATTACAAAAATACCAATAACATGGGTTACTTTAACCTTTACAAACATAAACTTGATCATTAAGAAAAAAGTAACCTGGCCAGACAGACCACGCGGTCTCCGATGCTGTACATATTTGTTCGTCTTTCAAGGGTTAAAATAGCACTAACACTTCGCAAGAAGGAGCGAGACAATTGAAGGGTGGACAGAGGCTACTTGCATTTTTTCCCATGGTAAATATAATATATTTTCCACGGGAAAAAATGCAAGTAGTCCACTCCCGTGCTGTCGCTAACACAGCGCTGACAGAGGCGATTACGATCCAGTAGTTTACTATATGAAGGGTGGACAGCACTAGTGGACAAATTGCATTTTTTCCCACGGGAAAAAAATACAAGTAGTCCACTAGTGCTGTCCACCCTTCAATTACAGTAAGATGACGTACCTCATAGTCTCCCTGAGGTCACGGATTTGCTGGTCAGAGAGGTCGTGTTTCATACACAGGCAGCACGCTTTGATGTACGCGTATGTTGCCTTGGACCATTTGTTTTCCTCAAGTAGCAAGCACGCGTACTGGATGCCCTGGCTGCAACATGTAATACAAGTTACTACATCAGGTCTCCATTTGTTCTTAAGTCAATTACAGTTACTTCATTATCTGTTTAAGTGTTAACTGTAACGCTACTTTTGGCCCACCCTGTATATTGTTGCAAAGTAAGAATATATTACTATGGAAATACATATGTACTCCGCAATGCTTATTTTACAGTGAATTAAGCGTAAGTGCATTATTGATATATTATTTACAGTTCATATATCTTTAAAAACATGTACTATTAACGGATGATTTGGCTATGATATACCACACATTATACTCAACGGAAAACATATTTTGCAAAAATTTACACAACTAAAGCAGCCACTTCTTTCTTCGAACTCAAACTCTTTTGCAGATGATAAAATAACTTAGCGGTTTTGAGAACTTTTCAGACATATATTAATTAGAACCATTGATGAGTGGAACACATGAAAACATGCCACTATGGTCATAATTGGTCATAACTTATCATTCTAATGCTAATGAATCGCTTCAGACTCCAAACCAACAGACAGACGGTGAAGGACCTCCACTTCTCTCTTCTTAGATAAACTCTTCTTGTTTAGAAATCATGAGCTATGAGCAGGGAAAAACACTTGAGCATAATACAGCAATTTTTAAATGTTAAACAATACATTTGAATACCAGTGGATTCCATAGTATGGAATGATTTATACAATCTCCTAATCTATATTGTGTTATCGAGTTACAAGAAAACTTATTATTCAAATTTATTAATTCGTATACATAATATTCGACGTACATCAGAGCACATATATAAAGTAGATACCTCAGCTAAAGACAGTCAATCATCAGTTCATATGTCCTCAACTATGGTGAGCAAATCCGTGATACGAATCTTTTTAAATGAAATTCCAAACACTGGGATTATTTAACACGTTGACTAGGTGTTAGTACATACAGGGTGTCCATAAAAAAATGTATACATCTTTAAAAGGTTTTAATTTAAATACTACTGGTGCTAGGAGGCTGAGACAGGTCTCATTCGAAAGAGCAAGATCTAAAGTTTCATTTCTATATTATTCAGAATACGCTGTCTCACACCATATGAACACCAGTACAATTCAAACTACAGCCTTTTAAGAATGTATTCTTTTTTTGGGACACCCTGCATGTGTACCACTAGGTATATTATTTGAACTGCAATCTTAACAAACCGCAGGCGTGTTAATAAAGAGCTCTAATATACACACGGACAAAAGCTTTTCCATGTGACATGGGCAGCAATAAATCAGTTTGGTCCGCACAACATAGTTGCCGAAAACGTTCGGGCAGTTTTTTTTAACCATAATGAAGAAAGCCACATTCAATATACTTTACGCAGCTTTTGAAGCGGCATAATTCAAAAACTGCAGGTGCTCTTAGGCTCCTTAATAACAAATAACCATGTCAACCTCCCGGGATTTCGTCGCATGGAGTTTCACCATCACCCCTACTCTTAGAATGTTAACCTTAAGAATTTGAAAAACCAATGTACTAATGTCTATGTACTGTGTACTCGATCGGAAATAAAGATTGTTTTTATTTGTTTGTTTGGAAGAGGAGAACTCACTCCCAGTCTGCAGTCATGATGCCACACCACATGAGTTCCCAGTAACAGACGTGATGGAACTGGCGCCACTGGTTCTGACTGGCCCACGACTTGTGGTAGAACACAGCTGCCTCTGCAAACTCCGCCTTCACGTAGTGCAACCGACCAGCGAAGAACAGGAATAGAGCACCATTTGGGTACAGCTGTGGAGAGTGCTAATTTTAGTGATAAAGAACTGTTAAGAATTACACCGAGTGCTTCGCTCGGACACAGCTGCGTATACGCAAACCACAACAGTGGATGCTTTGTTTTGCGACCAGTCCTTATGAATTGACAACACAAGATTTCTGACAACAGACACGTGGTGGAGGTCTAACAACACAACACACACGTGCTACAGGTTTGATAACACAACACACACATGGTGCAGGTCTGATACACAACACACACATGGTGCAGGTCTGATACACAACATACACGTGGTGCAGGAGGTCTAACAACACAACACACACATGGTGCAGGTCTAACAACACAACACACGTGGTGCAGAAGGTCTAACAACACAACACGCACGTGGTGCAGGTCTAACAACACAACACGCACGTGGTGCAGGAGGTCTTACAACACAACACGCACGTGGTGCAGGTCAGACAACACAATACAGACGTGGTGGAGGTCAACAGCACAACACGCACGTGGTGCAGGTTGACAGCACAACACGCACGTGGTGCAGGTGTAACAACACAACACGCAAGTGGGGCAGGAGGTCTTACAACACAACACACACGTGGTGCAGGTGTAACAACACAACACGCACGTGGTGCAGATGTAACAACACAACACGCACATGGAACAAATCTGAGAGCACAACACACACTGACCTCTAGCTGGTCGTCCAGAATGCTCTGCGCGAGCTGGATGTCGCCGTCCGCAGTACCCAGTACGTAGGCGAAGAGGAGGTGTGACCCCAGCAGGATGAGAGCACACAGCACGCGTCGTAACGAACCTCGCAACTCAAAGCCCTTTTGCAGCTCCGACAGACCCAGGTACTAGTAGGTAATGAAGCAGTTGTCATCACCTCGGCGTGTTACACACAAGAATAAAGTGCTGTCAACTATGTTTCTTTTATATGCTTCATGTGGTGCATCCATGCGGCGTGGATCTGTCTAGCTCACTACATGGATGGAGTGCTGTTTCTATGCGTGTGGGCCTAATTAATTTCACTAAGAGAGTGAAGTGACCAAGTTCACAAAATTAGCCTTAATGCAACTGGGATAGAATGTCTGACTTCAGGACTCCCGTCAACTATCACTCATGTAATATACAGGAACTCGTTTAAAATTACAACTTCGAACATTAAACTTCACACTGATTTAGTTATTTAAAATCATACTCTAATTTGTAGTCACATCCATCTATAAAATAGAAAATGAGAAAGATTTTAATAAGTCTTCATAAACAACGGACTAGTCGTCAATTACAACAATTATTGGTATAAAAACTTAACGATCAATAAATGAAAACAAAAGGTAATCGTCGTGTCAAACACTGAAAGCGTTCACAGCAAAGCAAGCATTATACCAGAAGTCGTTAGAGAACATAGTAAAACAAGTAACAGATTTATGTACAATATCGTACAATTCATACTCGACTTCATAGGTCTGTAGAACTTGAAGGTAGGAGACGACTTCACGCTTGACGATCAGTTTCATATGTAAGTTGCTTCTCACTCCAAGGAACACCGTGACGAACAAGACACAGAACAGTGTCATCTTTATGAACTCGGAACGGCTTCGTGACCGACAATGGTTATGTCCACACCGGGTTTTGATTCGAGAATTCTACTTATACGACATCGTTTTTTGTAGTCTTTCCAGCACCAGCAACAACCTACCCTCCCTAGTTCAGATTTCGTGGCCGATCGTACGTGAATGGATCCCTTCCATTCAGATATTTCCATCGGTTTATTTAAATTAGTCGAAAAATATCACCGCCGTACTTCTGGTCCCGTATCATAAAATAATTTCTCTTTTATAAAATTGCACCAAAAATTCGACTGACATCAAATATTTCAATCTGAAACTAAGAAGGTATGACTCGCAAGTACTCTCCACGGACGAATCTCGAAAAGAATTCAGGTGGTAGCAACTTATGGTTAAGTAGATGCGGTTAATCAGATATAGCGAGGAAATTCCTACGTTTAGTTTGTGTGATGAAGGCCTCATGATTGAGGTTCGAAGACTTTCGTCATGCTTAATTTCTGCGCCCGCCTGTTAACTGAAGAAAAATGTCTTGTTTGCGAAACGAGACGTCCTGTCACGATCATTCTCATCAAGCTCATCCCGCTGCCGACATGGTTGACGCGGCTAGAAATACGGCATGGGACTTGGGTAAACATCCGAATAATTATCGAAGTAATTATCCGACCCAAGAATGGGCCAGAAGGTTCGTTCCTATAGCCTCATTCTATTGTATTCTATTCTATAGCGCTCCTACGAGCCTCTACCTCAAGTCGCATAACAGAGGACGGGTACAGTCGTCGGGAACATCATCAATAGTCTTACATCAGCTTGAAGAATTGAAAACCCAATCCCAATGCATGTACTGTGTAATACATACATCGGAACAAAGTATATTTGTTTATTTTATACAATGTTCAGGTGAAGTCACCTGAATATTATAATATCTTAAAGAACACAAGTCTCTTCTAAATTTTGAACTGGCAAATTCTGCAAGGAGATGTAACCTCAACGCTCTCAATCCTTGCATCAAATTCGTACACGTGAGATTCAGTTATAAACAAACTTTGAACATAATAATTCTGTAGAGCGATGGTAGAACCGCAGAAAACGCACGCAATTTAAATTAGCTGGGTCAAATTGACATTCTCACACACATGTATGAAGAAACTTCGTATGAAACACACGGCGGAATCTGTTCGTAACACACGTACAGTACATCAGGCAAAAGCTGTGAGTGGAAAGAGTGGTGTCTTGACACAGCCGTCCACGCACCTCATGTCACGGTCAAGCCACCTTACAAGTGTGACAGGCATAAACATTAGAGCTCTGATAAGTAAAAACATGAGATAATAAGCGCACACAGAGAACAAATGAACAACACGTGTTATAGACATGAGCAATACGAGCAGCAGCAGCTGGCATCAGAGAACCTCAGAAGTTTCAATTGAGCTAGAGAATTCATTTCCCTTCACGCGTAACAATCCGATGCAGAAATTTGGTTAACGACCGCCAAATGAAGTGTGTGAGATAACCAGACATTTAATTCTTAACAACCTAAATTAAACAATCTGAAGTAAGGAGTCTTGAAAAAAAATCTACAGTAGAAGTCTTTTCAACCGGCACCCATGGGACTTTGCAGTTGCCTGTTAATATCACCCAAGTAACCAAAAACAATTCATAGACACGCTAGACATAAAACGAAAACAATATCAATAGCTTAAAGCAGTTAAAGAAGAAAAAAACAATGAATAAATATATAAAGCTTGGCCAGCGAGTGCCGCTTCAAAGGAATTCTACTGTAGTAACTAAAAATTAAACATCCATTCCAACACGCATAAGCACAAAATTTGAAGAAAAAAAACTTAAAAAATGCATGCAGAAATCCCAGTAGTAGGATAAAGGGGAAACAGAGAAATGGGAGAAAACATTGCAGTATCGCTGCAATTTTAACCATTCGATCCTTCAACATGGATCACTAAGAACATAGAAGTTCATTAAGGCAGGGGCTTACAATAAAACATCTAACTTCAACCAAGTCCTTTATCCGGACTTTATCCGGTCCGGTTTAACTCATCAATGTGGTTTGAATTAAAGTCAACATCTCTATCACGACACAAATTTAAAGCAGCTACGAAATATCGCGATTATGAATGTATTTTGCTAGTTCTCTTTCGCCCAAGAATGTGTACTTCTGAAGCTCTTTGACAGCGCGTTGTCAACACACGAAAAATTGGAGAAAGTTGATCTTGTCCTTACCTGACACGACTATCCAACAGGAACACACGAGAAGAAAGAGAGAACCAGTCTTATTATTGAAAATGTTTTCATCAATTTCCCGTACGAATAAAACACAAGCACAAAAATTATAAGGAATTTAACCCTCACAACGAAAACGTTACTCAAAACGAAAGCGTTTTGATAATACAGGAATAATTGTAGTTGCGAGTCTGCTATCAGTACCGAAATGAGTGTAGGGATTTTTGTCTTTGTTTCCCAACGAAAAGAAATTTATTGAGAAAAATAAACTGTCACAGAACCAAGAAATAGAATGGAAGAGAATAAAAATGTTGTTCGCTTTAACTACATCTTTGACACAAGCAAAAAGTTTAACTTCCATTTAGCAGTTATAATTTAAGATACCAAGACTCGTTTAGTGAATAGAAGATACAAGGAAGTCTTGTCAAACCTCCACACATTGAAAATCAAGAAAAACAGCAGGAAAGTAAGAAAATCTTAGTTTGAGAATCACAGTTTCCCAAGGTTAAATTTTTAATTGTTAGCTAAATTTCAAACTGAAACAGCGTGATAAGAAATACTTTCTAAGAGGGTTATGCACGTCAGTTCTATAGTTTGGTCCTTATAGTTGAAAACACATATTTAAATTAAATTGATAGATAACTCCAATAAAAACTAATCCCTATGTATTCTACAGCGAAAATCCTATGCGACGGCCACATCGTATAACTCAACAAATAGCACCAGTATATAATATTCTGTCTAATGAACCTTATTTCGTCATATTGAGTCGTTTTAGTTTATCTCTGTTACTAAGATTAGCGCTGTAGTGATCGCATTAGTTACGATACACGCAGTGTAGCATCAGTTATGATACACGCAGTGTAGCATCAGTTATGATACACGCAGTGTAGCATCAGTTATGATACACGCAGTGTAGCATCAGTTATGATACACGCAGTGTAGCATCAGTTATGATACACGCAGTGTAGCATCAGTTATGATACACGCAGTGTAGCATCAGTAAAGGATAAACGTAGCATAACTTTCGTTCAAGATTACTCGACATCAGTCTAAGTGAGTGACTTTATTACGTACAGTACGCATAAAATAGAGTACTAGCACAGGGTCAATATAGGGATTAGGAGCTCCGATAAAAGCTGTACGGCAATTAAGAGTCTAGCAGGAGAATGCAATGAGAACTCGACTCAGAACAAATTCTCACCTTCCCCTCCTCTCTAGTACTTGCAGTGCAGAACTCACCCTCCCACTAAATGAACTTACTTTGTTTCCAGAGAAGCCCACAAATTCGAGAAGCTTCAGCACCCTGGCCGGTAACTGTGAGATGAGCTGCAACAGGCGAGAACAAAATCAAAGTCAATTAACGGACACCATGGAACTTGGGTATCGCCCCAAGAATGGACCAAACGGCTCGTTCCTATTGCCTCATTCTATTCTTAATAATACGAGAGACGGCAGGTAAAGAAAACGAATATTTTGCTCAAGGCAGTGTTATGACCAGCCCTACACATACATAAAACCTCAAAGAAAGCCGTGAGACTCTCATACCAAAACCTAAAGTTGTGTGACCCAGCTACTACATTAGGCAACATTGCAATGGAGTTTTCTGAGTGACTGCCTGAAAAATTAGAATTTTCAGAATGTTTAATACATGATTTGGAGCTGGGGTAGATGTGCCACTCACCAGGTTGAAGAACCACTCACCAGGTTGAAGAACCACTCACCAGGTTGAAGAACCACTCACCAGGTTGAACAACCACTCACCAGGTTGAAGGATCCAACACCCATGCGTACACCAGACTCGAAGTGACGCTTGTCATCGTTCCCATCCCAGCGACGTGATTCCAGCATATACCAGCACTCCCTGCACACCAAGTTCCAGTTTTTGACCATTTAACTAGCAAATTATTTTCAGACTGATCTAAATATTTCGTGAATTACCACTCATTTTTATGTCATTTTACCATAATTTTGAACGAAACATTTAGAATATGAGGCTAAAGGGAATGATTATCTCAGGGCACATGTGTTCCCATCTGCCATTAATGGGCTAACTCAACACCACACGTGAGTACACCACACGTGAGTACACCACACGTGAGTACACCACACGTGAGTACACCACACGTGAGTACACCACACGTCAGTACACCACACGTGAGTACACCACACGTCAGTACACCACACGTCAGTACACCACACGCGAGTACACCACACGTCAGTACACCACACGCGAGTACACCACACGCGAGTACACCACACGTGAGTACACCACACGTGAGTACACCACACGTGAGTACACCTCACGTGAGTACACCACACGTGAGAATCGAGCTACAAGGGAATGAAGAGAGCCGTGTACTAACATTTCCCGAATGAAAACAATACTTAGTACCAAATCAAACCCTGACGACCAGCACACTCACTTGTAGGACTGGTAGCAGGCGCGGATTTTGATGCCGCCCTTCACGAAGGAAATGAGAGTTTCATCCTCAATGAAAGACAGCACTGCACGCAGCAGCAGCGTTTCAGCGTAGCACAGCTCAGCGTGCATTTCCTCTGCAACACAACATCTCTAGTCACTCTTTCAGTACTTTCTTCTTCATGTTTCATGAGACCAGAGTTTTGATGCCAGTACAACAATACACACACTGTTTTGGGTACATTTTTAACCTTCTGCTGGATCGTAATTTTTAAATTAAATTGGAATGCTCTCTGACTCGCATTTGTGTTGGCATGTGTTCTAAAGAAGCTCCCTTTGAAAAAACAAAAATGTTTGATAATTTTTATTACGTTACACTTAAATTCTATTTCCTGTAAAACGAATTGAAATTAAAGTTATTTTACATTCGATGCCCACCTTACAAAGTGCAAGCTTCATGCGACAATCTTCACTAACTCCAAGTCAATTAGAGCGTGTCGTATTAACATACTGCTGAAGATTTACACTGCTCAACGTTTTGTTCTATCCCAATAAAATTCTGTCACGCAGAAAACTCTTTCGGTACACACACTATAAACATTCATACTTATATGGTATAATAAAATGGTACAACATTCCGGCACAACATAACTCATAACATCTGAAGTATGAAATCTACTTTTGTGCTTCAGATACTCTAATATACACCAGAATCAAGGTTGAGATCACGCAACCCTGTGAAAACTGCTGTGTTTTGCTGCTATAGTGAACCTAGGACAAAAGACTTGAGGTTGCTCTCCTCAGTTACACAAATTACATAACAAGATAACTAAGTTACAACTGCTGAAGCTCCTCACAATTACGAGAACACTACAATAAATAAGGTGGGTATCCTGAAATACATCCTGAAATCCTGAAGTACAATAAATAGCAATCAACATGCCAGTATTGCTTCTATTCTGTTCAGGCATGGTTACCACCTTTCTTTAACCACATCAGCAACTCTAACCACCTGCCTCTCTCACCTGACCTTTGCATGACGATACACCGACTCACCATCTGTATAGGTGTTGCAGTCAGGTCGCTTCACCATCTTTGCATGACGATACACCGACTCACCATCTGTATAGGTGTTGTAGTCAGGCCGCTTCACCATCTTTGCATGACGATACACCGACTCACCATCTGTATAGGTGTTGTAGTCAGGCCGCTTCACCATCTTCCCCAGACTCTCACCGATGCCAGCACGACGTCTGTATTTGTTACAGACATCTAAGCTCTGTTTTAGAGACTCCGACGCTGTCTCGATGTCTTTCTGCCAAGTACCAAAACTGATCGTCAGTTTCATTAGCCTAGGAGAGAAGTAATCATAAGACCGAGCTCAGCCTGCACCAAACTAGGATGATCACTTCATTGGTTGTTTAATAGTCGTCGATAAGTTGAACACAGCGAATAGGTTTGTTTACACCTCTGTGAGTAGGAGTAGGTAAAAAAACATGTTATAACATGCACGGAGTGTTCGTTCTTGCAGGTTATGACGTACATAGTTCGAAATAATTACAATGTTTCTGTAATTTTAAGAACAATTAACCAAGAGGGGAAAATGCTCAATCGCAATAACTGCTAAAATTACCAAAAAACGCAATTTAAAAAAATGTTAGATATTAACCTTAATACCTTAGAATAAAAAATGAATAAAATATCTTAGTTGTGCACACCACTTTGAGAAAATAACTTTGACAACGAATGCATAGCGACAAACCAATCGAAACAATAAACAAGTATCAGAAAATGGGCATATAACAGTCAGCTTAGAATCGTTTAAAAACATACAATTATCTGTATGAGTTGTAGAAATACATTCAACAGCATGCTTCTGAAACTGAACTCCCAACCAGGCTCCAGCTACACGGATTACTGATTTTATATACGGAAGTTGAGGAGGATGTTGCAGAAAATTATTTTCACAATATTTGCCGACGTAGGCAGATATCATCAGCCATCGGGAGGAGCTTGGGACTCCTACTCATGCCCACAGGAACTCAGGTCCAGCAAGTGAGCTTAGAGTCATCACCTTTTGCTCACTGATCGATGAAAAAAATTTTACCTCAAAGTTTAACATGAGACGCTGGAGGAATTTGATTTACTAATAAATACCTGAAAAAATCACACACATGATGAAAATAACACATGATGAAAGTCCCATAAAAGATGAAAATTATACAGAAGACATACAAAAACACACGATAGGATAACTCGTATAGAAGGAATTGATTAATTCACAAAAATCAATTCGGAGAATTACCCCTAAAAATAAGACGTAGTACACACGACTGTGCGCTGAACGCGTATGTGCTCGCTGGGACATGCATGGAGGTGGTGTAAGACATAGTGCTGCGAATTACAAATTGTGCAAGACTTCACACAGAATATTTTGTAAAAACAAAATCAAAGTTGAAAATGAAATGAATGAATACTTATGTAATGGCTTCTAGAAAAAGAAACTAGAATTTGCAACTGTGACATTTCTCATCCTTAGACCTAAAATAATTATCTGCTTAAATATCATTGAGTGTGTGGGGATATGTAGACGTATTGTCTCGTCAATGAATGAATGAAAGGATAAATAACGTGTGGTTACAGACGAGGGAAATTCAAAATGAGAAACCTGGAACTCAAAATTATATTAATCTCAAGAAATTTTGTACTGTGATTGTTGAGGTCATCACTATCAGCAAATTATTAAAACAAATAACGCAGATCTCATTAATTGGGAAAGCAAGAGATTCCTGAATCGCAAATGCACCTCCTCCACAAAGCAGAGAATGAGGCGATACCAGCGCAAACTTGGCATGAGGAAAATTGGTTGAAGTGAAGTGACTAGGAGTTTTTGCTCGCTTTAAGCTGTTCAACAATCAATACTCCAAGAGATGAGACAGATCCATCCCTGTAAAAGTTGAGAAGCAACATACAGAAAAGCAAGCGGAATCGACAATCACAGTATAAGAAAATTGCTGAACGAATAGAAAAAAAAACACAATCCTTCTGTGTCCAGAATCCGAATTGCAATTTTATCCGACCTCATGGCTAGCACACAGCCCTCAGTTGCAAACACAGTTGCTAGCACACAGACCTCAGTTGCTAACAAGAAAACGTAAACAACAACCCATTCTTATTATCAGGACTGCAAGAAGTGTGATGTACTACATCGTGTTTACCTAAGAAATGATAACATAGTTTCACTGGGTGAGCCTGTGAGAGCGAGACAGGTGTTCGGGGAAGCAAACGTCTAATTTTTGGGTTACATTCCTCACTAGAATATCAATGTGTCTTTACTGCATGAATTACAGTCATACACTTTGTTGATACTGTCTTGTACATTTCGACGTAGTGTTTTTTAGCTCAAGAAGTTTCGTTGTTAACTCATTGGCGCTACATTAGGATCTTGGTTGTTTCCTTTCCCGTGTACATATCAATTCTGTAAAATCCTTCGATGAAAAACAAAGGTGCAGAGGTGAATTTTAAGGTGACAGAAAACATACGTATGATAAATGAGATCTGTACGAGTGTTTCGTACTTTTTGCCAGAAACGCGTACTTTACAATACGATAAACTTGTCCGTTTGATATGTGAGCGTATGGGTGATACATAACAAGACTATGAGGGGATTTATTGCTTGGTACCAGATCTGGTAGATCGTACACTTAATTGTTTAGGGCATGGCTTTGTTTGGGAAAAGCCGCTCGTTTACTGCCTTCTGATGTTCAGAGGATGAAAGAATACATTATGTGCTCGAAACATAGTTGAGTTAGAACATATTTAATGAAGATTTCCCGTAATTTATTTGATGGAAAACTCAACACCACCAGAAGAGAAGGGAAGCAGCAGCCTCCTCTCCACGTAAGCAATTCAGAATTTTGCGTCACTGGTTGTCTTTAAAGAAGAGGCGGTGAGAAAAATTCAAGTAAAACCGCAAAATTTCTATAAACCGATTGTGCGCAGAAAGATTTTCACTTGTGAACTGTAGAATCGTTAATTTTTTCGATATTATAAAAGTAGCATGAAGTTCGAACGATGTAGTTCGTGAGTGATGGAAAATTCATCACCCAGAGATGGGAGTTTCTACTTTCATCATCCAGAGATGGGAGTTTCTACTTTCATCATCCTCCCGAACAAAGGAACACAAAATGAGATGTCTTAAAAAACACGTCACCGGCTCATCGACATGGTACTCATAGAGACGCATACATAATTTATTGAATAAAGTATTTCTTTCAGTGCTCCTTCTCAGAGTTTTTCAATCCTTTTGCGCTCTGAAACGAACACTCTGTTAAGAGCTGTATTGCAGCCTTCGTTGATGGGACGTTAAGGATGCTATTGTTTTACAATTCATTATCCATCATAAAATGTTCCCAACTTTTCGTCTTGTTCGATATACTTACTAACGATAACCAGGGTTCATTTTCTTTCTTTAAGGATTACACTTTCTTTTAACAACATTTGGTGTTAAAGTTGCCCTACACGATATGTTGATCAATTTGTAGACCGTACTCTTCTACTCGTTTTACCAAAATGACGTGAATTAAGTTCACATGTTAGTTTCTGTGATTCATAGATAAAGTACACTCCCATATTTCCACAACAAATACACGAACAAATCCCCCTGTATCCTTACGATCATTATTAACCATTGAAATTACTTCTCGCAATCAAAACCAGCCACTGCATGAACATCCGTGTGTGAGACTCCCTACACGAGCATATAAAGCAGTTGTTCAAGAACATAGAATTAAAATTTACGAGCTTTACTGCGTGTTTGAACGCATACACAATTTTACCATCGCAAATGCATTCGTGTCAAGATTTTATGGAGGTCAAGTGACGCAAAGAGAAGTGAACACCTGCAATACAGCCAGTATACAGCAGTGACAGCAGTTGTGTCGCTTGTCATCTCAAGAAATAGACGCGCTTAATGACAGGAACTGTTGATGCTGGTCTTTACTCACTAGCAAGATGAAGTGCACATTAAACGTACACCTAGCATCTAACGTACACCTTACCATTTGACGTACACCTAGCATCTGACGTACATCTTACGATCCGACGTACACCTACCATCTGACGTAAACCTACCATCTGACGTAAACCTACCATCTGACGTACGACCGAGTGTACATGGTTCCAAATAACCGGTCGCAAGTAAAACCTTCAAAAATCACTGATTTTACGGCATAGCGTAAAATCTTTGAACTATGCCTCATGATAGTAGGTTCGTGATTTTTTAAGAAGTAATGTATAACAATTATTATTGTTATTATTGTTATTATTTAAAAGTAATGTACAACAATTATTTCTTGCTCTTTGAGCAAGTTGTCAAATTGGATAATACATAAAGTTATTCTTTGAAGATGAGATAGACGCCGGTCGAAAGAACACCTAGAAGACAGTTCGTAATGGCTACGCCTTTATTTCGTAGAAAATAAACACGTGACACGTGTTTACTTTGTAGACAAATAAGATCTTGCTCTAAAAATGCTGATCTTCAGACCCTGTGAGGATGAGTCAAAACAAACATTGGGGCAGAAAGAAGGTCCACCCAATAGCGCCTAACTTTTATATAAAAACATTTGCAATAAACAAATCTTGAGACGACATAATGGAGAGCAATACAAGCACCTAATATGTTCAGGTCATACCAAACAATGCGTCAACAAAACTTGTTGAATGAATTGTAAATTACATCTAATTTAACCTTTTTATGCTTCAACCTTCATGTGGTGGAAAGAGTAAGAATGAGAATGTAAGAATGAGTTGTTAAAAGGCACAAAATGCCACATTGCAGTTAACAACTACTGCTGCTCAAGTGATCAAGGGTTACCTTGACAATGCAACTATTATTACCCTAAAAACAGCTTTGAAGTTAATGAAGACTATAGTCTACATCAGTCCTGTAAGGGTTGAGAACGAATACTGTAATAAGATGGGCGCTAGGGGGCGCACAGTAATGAGTAAGATGGGCGCACAGTAATGAGTAAGATGGGCGCACTGTAATGAGTAAGATGGGCGCACAGTAATGAGTAAGATGGGCGCACAGTAATGAGTAAGATGGGCGCACAGTAATGAGTAAGATGGGCGCACAGTAATGAGTAAGATGGGCGCACAGTAATGAGTAAGATGGGCGCACAGTAATGAGTAAGATGGGCGCTAATGGAATGGAGGAGTGCACTCACTCAGGTGGTTAATTAAGGAATCACTCTGTGCAGCTCTCACCACTCACCTACAGCGACGCACGGCGGAGCTACAAAGAAAAAGTCAATAATTGTGAACTTTTATCAGTCAATACAAAGATGCTTCACTCCTCAGCATATACAGCTAAGAAAGAAAATATACTGAAGTCTTACTGCACAAAGTAATTCAAGAAACTCTATCGTGACTTAGCGTTAGTTTAATCATTGTAACACTGAAATGAAATATTCAGTTCTAAGAAAATAGAAGCGTTTATCATCCTGTGTGCATTAAAATAACATTTGTATGCTTCATTTTAGAGTGCCGGTCTAAATTACACAGAAATACGCGTACCAGGAAACTTATATAGTCGCTTACGAACGGCTATTTTGATCACCGTACAGAGATCCAAATTTTATAGAACAAAGGTGACGTGAAATATTCTTCAGAGCAGCTACTATGAAAATTTTCGACGTCGAAACACAATAGGCGAACAAGCTCTCAATTACACCGAGCAATGCTAATAACATCAAAAATATGTTCACACATCCCAGACATAATAACAAAGAATATCAAATCCGAATGACTTCCGACGTCTTTGCACCCACATCAGACTCAACGGTCGCCCAACACGACATTACAGCGACAATTTTTTATCCAGGTACCAGTTTAGATTCATGCGCGCTTGGATTCATCCAATTCTCCATGTCCGATAGAAGCATCTCTTCTAATGCACTGCACTGAAATCAATATTCAATTGGTCGAGAACGATAAATGCGTATCAAGCACTAACGTCGTATTTCTGAAAGGATATTGGTGTGAAAGATGCCACCTTTGAAGTAAATCTGTTTTTCATCCTCAAATGCACATCGGGAGAACTTTAATACTGCGAAAATTAAGACTCAGATTCGTACGCATCTAAAAATGCTTGATTTTTCACGCGACACGCACATGTTAAAATTGAATTCCAATACAAAAAAATGAGCTCCACGATAAAGAAACTGAGTTCTACGTCCAAGGGTTTGCACAACATCAGAAAGCATCGTAAAGCGGCAAAAAAATTACGTATGAACAACACCCATGAGAGACAAAACTCGAGCAGCTACGCGGCGAGCTGAAGTTTCCTGGAGAGGCAAAAAAAAGGAAACAAATTTTCCTAGCGACAAAATAAGGTTATCTCGGAGCAGTCACACCTGATAATGAAGTGGGGAGGTGATGTCACACTAGGGGAGCGCTTAGTCTGCACAACATGACGACCACGGACACCACTAACCCCCTATTCTCTTCTTCTATCGCCGAGAAGAGCTCGGTAGTCCTACTTCTCTATGCAGAAGCGTTAAAAAGTCTCCAGGCATTGTGAAATTGAGAACATCCCTGGCAGCCCAGTCACACGACGTGTAATACTTTGTTGTATTGTAAGACTGAGCAGCCTTTACACTGTATACATTTCATAACCTTACTCCTATATTGAACAGTATCTCGTTCTTGTACTGAACAGAACCTTGTTTTTGTACTGAACACTTTAACCGTGATCAAATATTTGGATGGTAAAATATATAATTTAGTTTACCTGCACCATCCACTAATGTAAGAGAAGTGTGTGCTACAGTAACACGTTTTACAGCCATATACATACATTTTTTTGCAAATTATTTTTTATTATTTGTTAAATAGTGGGGTAGACTCGTGATCTTCATCACGATTCTTTCTTGAACCCATTTTAATGACACATCATTTTTCAGGGCCAGATTGAATAAATCGCTGCGTCGTAAACAATTCAGGAACTTTTCTGTGTGCGGTCAAACAACTAAGCTTTGAAGCGTAAAAACATGAACAATAAAAACAAGTGTTCTTCTCTTTTTCAGTGTCCCCTACTGCATCGCACGGCCGTCAGCAACCTCCACACGATACTGAACGCTCATACCAGATGGGTTTAGCATGAGATGGTTTTAGCATGAGATGGTTTTAGCATGAGATGGTTTGAGCATGAGATGGTTTGAGCATGAGATGGTTTTAATAAGAGATGGTTTTAATAAGAGATGGTTTTAATAAGAGATGGTTTTAGCATGAGATGGTTTTAGCATGAGATGGTTTGAGCATGAGATGGTTTTAATAAGAGATGGTTTGAGCATGAGACGGTTTTAATAA
>VCRD01001984.1:82296-95094 GCA_006783055.1 Trinorchestia longiramus
GGTTTGAGCATGAGATGGTTTGAGCATGAGATGGTTTGAGCATGAGATGGTTTGAGCATGAGATGGTTTGAGCATGAGATGGTTTTAGCATGAGATGGTTTTAATAAGAGCAAGGGAAGCACGGCGCGGCCGCGATTTCGTCGACACATGCATAATGAACTTCAATACGATGCATACTGTGTCATTTAACGGTTGCTGTAAGCTAATGCTAAAGCTTCAGTTACACCAGGCGTAACACCAGGTGACTGTATAATAAATAAAACGTTTAACATCGCTATAGATTACGAAATATAAGCAAGTTGACAAAGACATATATACCATCAACCTACAACAAAGTTGATGTTAGTAACGTCGATGATCAGTTCTAGAATTTGTATTTTAATTTTGACCCGCACGAGCAAGACAGAGAGCCCCGGCAACAGGACTCCGTGAGAAATGCAGTACAAGATACAGGGAAAATCAGCTGAACATTTCAACGTCATAAAGTACTGGGTGCTCGGTGGCCTCCGACAGCCAAATCAACGATCATCATGATGATGATGAGTATCATGCAAAACTTTACTACATAACAATGAATGACAGTCGAATGCATTTTTCACACACAACTCCCGGCGAAATGTTCCAGTCAGACAATATTAGACTGAAAATATATGTACTGTTAAAACACGTACACATGTACCCTAAAATTAAAGTGAGCCAAGAAAACACACTTGTACCGAAAAAAAGAACTTTCTATAAATAAATTGAAAGTTAGGCATCATAATCAGAGTTAGTTCACACAGCTGACTAAAGAAAAGTAATTAAACTTGTAAGTTCATTACAAGTTTTAAAAGTAAAATGAAAACTGTAACAAATGTTACTAAAAAGTGTATTGAACTTATAAATTATATAACCTATAAGAAATCAATGGCATACCAATCAAAATTCCTGTAATTCAGATAGCTCTACATTGTTCTAGACTCTAGACTAGTGTTTCTCAAAGTGTTTTCAATCACCGCCCCCTTAGGACACTATTTGATTTTCCAGCGCCCCCTAATGATTATATTACTGTATATTATACAGTAATATACGCCCCCCATTCAAGGCGTACCCTCCTACCGCCCCCTTGCATTTCCTCAACGCCCCAAAGCAAGTTAACAAAGATCAGTTAACGTCAGTTAACGTCAGTTAACGTCACGTTAAGTGGACCACTTTGAGAAACACTGGTCTAGAACATTCATGCGAAAATCTCTACGATGAAATAATAATATTATCATATAATTCTTGATGTTGTAATGAGATTAAGGGTCCAACGTGGTCATAACTGACGTTTTTAAGTTCACATCCACCGTTTAATAATAACTCACATCCACCGTATAATGATAACTCACATCCACCGTATAATAATAACTCACATCCACCGTATAATAATAACTCACATCCACCGTATAATAATAACTCTCATCCACCGTTTAATAATAACTCTCGTCCACCGTTTAATAATAACTCACATCCACCGTTTAATAATAACTCACATCCACCGTTTAATAATAACTCACATCCACCGTTTAATAATAACTCACATCCACCGTATAATAATAACTATGGACATCAGTGCGAGTGAACGCAGCGATAAGGATACTCATTTAGAGTCGACTTGTGTACCAGATATCAAAAAAGCGACTTGGTGTGTCACTGTCAGTTGCAGCTAACACTATGGACACAGCAAACACACACAGCAATATAAGCAGATACTGACTGACAGGCCGAGCACACAGCCCCACTGAGCACACAGCCCCACTGAGCACACAGCCCCACTGAGCACACAGCCCCACTGAGCACACAGCCCCACTGAGCACGCAGCCCCACTGACCGGGTCAAAAGTCATGATGGCTTGCAGAAACATGAAGACGCCGTAACCCAGCGCGTGGTACATGCTTTTGTGAGCCCTGCGCACACAAATATGTCTTAGCTACGTCATCAATAAAATAAGCAGTATCTTAGTGGTACCAATTGTATCTTAGCTACTGTAATGTGTAGAACAAGTAGTATCTTAGTGGTACCAATTGTATCTTAGCTACTGTAATGTGTAGAACAAGTAGTATCTTAGTGGTACCAATTGTATCTTAGCTACTGTAATATGTAAAACAAGTAGTATCTTAGTGGTACCAATTGTATCTTAGCTACTGTAATATGTAAAACGGTATCAAGATTTACATCACCACCAAAATCTGGTACTTTTCACACTCTAGCATGACATAAATTTTACAACTAAATAATTTAAAATTGACGGATTTCAAGCAAAAGTCAGTGCACGAAAAATTTTCAGCGTAACGTTAAAAATATTTGACAGCTTCATGTCAATAGATTGAGCCTTGGCTGGAAACATTTTTGCTGAATGGTGTGGAAATCGTGTTTCATTTTTCAATTGAGTACGACTCAATGCTTGAGCACACTGCACATAGAGTTCTAAATACAATATTAATGACCAATAGACAAGACAGTATTGCAGAAGAACGTTAAATGCGTGAAAAATGTTGCATTCGCTAACAAGTGGCATCCATGGTTACATGTAACAGCAATAATATACTGTAAATTAGCTATACGCAATAAGATCCATGGATACACGCAATAGCAGTTACACAATACGTGATAGCATCCATGGCTATACGTAATAGGAATCATACAACACGTAATAACTAAGTAATAGCAATGAAATAGTAGGTAATAGCTATATATGCAATATCATCCCCCGTTGCACCGAATGCGGCAACATAACTTCCTTTTTTCATAACTTTTTAAAAGGCAAAAAAATCACCTTCCTTTTTCATAACTTTTTAAAGGGCAAAAGAATCACTTCCTTTTTCATAACTTTTTAAAAGGCAAAAGAATTACTTCTTTTTTCATAACTTTTTAAAAGGCAAAAGAATCACTTCCTTTTTTCATAACTTTTTAAAAGGCAAAAGAATCACTTCCTTTTTTCATAACTTTTTCGAAGGCAAAAGAATCACTTCCTTTTTTCATAACTTTTAAAAGGCAAAAGAATCACTTCCTTTTTTTCATAACTTTTTAGAAGGCAAAAGAATCACTTCCTCTTTTCATAACTTTTTAAAAGGCTAAAAAGGAAGATTTGTTGCCGCACCCTGTACACCAGCGTGGTTGGAACACTGAAAAAGAGGGAACACTGAACAAGAGGGAACACTGAACAAGAGGGAACACTGAACAAAGGGGAACACTGAACAAGAGGGAACACTGAACAAGAGGGAACACTGAACAAGAGAGAACACTGAACACGAGGGAACACTGAAAAAGAGGGAATACTGAACAAGAGGGAACACTGAACAATGGGGAACACTGAACAAGAGGGAACACTGAACAAGCGAGTTCGCTCACCAGTCGACCAAGCTGGTGGTAAGTACACGAGGGAACACTGAACAAGAGGGAACACTGAACAAGAAGGAACACTGAACAAGAGGGAACACTGAATAAGAGGGAACACCCACCATGGCCGGAGCACAGCACGTGCCTCTTCAAAGCGGTTGTTGAAGAAGAGGTTGACAGCGAGACTGGCTGTATGCATGGACGCCTTCAGGTCTATTGGGCACGAGCTGCTCAGTACAATACAACTTGTTTTATGTTTCCATGTTAGTATGAACTTATTCTATCCCAACCAAAACTAAAGTTTAGCTTTCAGAGGGCTTGTTTAGGCATACCTGAACGAAACAAACATAGGTGACAGAGAAACCATTTTCTGAACGATAGCTGTTACTTCAAGTGTAAATATCCTGGTTTTAAAACCACGCATATTACACAGTGAATAAGTGCTTGTGATCGTGCTAGTATAACAATAGGTCTACAGTAGTTAAAAAAGCTCCAATTTATTTAACTGAGGTGAGCAAAAATCGGTTTTCACATCAAAGAAGTTGTAAGAAGCAGATACCCTAGCAACGCTCGGTTATACTGATTACAACGATAGTTTGTTCTACAACGAGCTATTTTTAAAACGAATGTAAATATCAGTGCATTGAAAGCCATAAAAATGTTGTGTTCCCAACCGTGAAATTACTCTAATTCCTACTGAGCAGTACTTTGATTCCTAGGAAGTAGTTCTTCGATTCTTACTCAGCATTGCTTTGATTCCTGCTCAACAGCAGGAGTTGCTGATCTTAGTTGTAGGTATAAAACCCTGATGTACCCTCCTGTAACCTGATGTACCCTCCTGTACCCTCCTGTATCCTCATGTACCCTCCTTACCTTCCTGTACCTTCCAGTACCCTCCTGTACCTTCCAGTACCTTCCAGTACCCTCCTGTACCTTCCAGTACCCTCCTGTATCCGCATGTACCCTCCTGTATCCTCATGTACTCTGATGTACCCTCCTTATCTTCCTGTACCTTCCTGTACCCTCCTGGCGTACATCAACTCCCAACTCTTTAAGTTCGTCCTCGGTAAGACTCCTAAAAGTAACACGAGTATTCACAAACTTGACCAACCCTTCCGAACAAACGCCTGAACAACACAATTTCTGTTAGTTGATGTGTTGTACCACAATTTGGAAAAGAGGAAGTGTGGAAAAGTTACGCTCGTGGAAAAGGTTAATTTTACGCACAATACATTTACAAATGTACGAATAGTTTCCAATACCATTTTTACCGTTCTTCTACTCAAACGTTAACGAAATTCATCAATAAAGATGGAAGTAGAAATTTGCTTTACTCCATGTTTCATCCCTATTCATGGTTCAAAGAATAATTGCTCCCAGATCGAGCGATTGTGCAAGTCAAAGAACATGTTTATTGATAACCCGATGCTCTTTGAACCATGATTTACCCTTAGGGGTGTGTATGGGCGTTCTATCACTCAAGAGAATAGCAGAGCCTAGCAGCAATTTGTGAATGATTACTAGAACTTCCTCATTGAGTATGTGTAAATATTCATCCAGTTATTTTGCCATGGATAGGTCTAACTAAATACCACAAAAAAGCCGCCCAAATCATTACGGAACTACCCAGTGCAACACTACTGGATGCGCAGTCTGAATCATAGTGTCTCTTTGTGTTATCCAACAATGAGCCCATCCTTTAGTAGTGAAGGAAGTAAACAAACGATGATGCATTGAACCTCATTAAATTCTTATACCTCAATTATCCAAGTATGTGATCATTACACTTCCGGCTCTTTAACCTGTTCGTTGTTTTCCACGTCAATTGGCGTCAAAAAATTTTTAACAACCACTGGTTTTTCACGTCAACCAGGGAAATTTCTTTAACTACCACTGGTTTTTCACGTCAACCAGAGAAATTTCTTTAACTACCACTGGTTTTTCACGTCAACCTGGGAAATTTCTTTAACTACCACTGGTTTTTCTCGTCAACCAGAGAGGAGTTAAAAAGCCCACGGGAGACATTTAAACCTGGTAAGTGGATTTTAAACGTTGTTTCCTTGTTTCTTGTGTGTTTTTTGGTTGTTTGGGAAGAAACGTTTCTTTTATTTTACGTAACCACAGGACGTACACTATGTGTATACTAGTATTAATGGGACTACGAACGGGTTAACGTTCATTAGCTTTCTACCCCGCGATAAGAGGCTTTACAATTCTAGGCCTTGAATAAACAATAGCTTTATGGAGCTCTTGTTTTAGCGTATGAGTCGTGACTGTTTGGTTGAGTACTGACCACTGGTAACACCTGAACAATAGTTTAATTTTAGCCTACCACTCGTTTCAATATTTGGCTGTTTTGGTCTAGTAACATACTTTTGTCACTATTCCTCTTCGCCAGTGATGCTATCCTGATTTTGTATGAGCTGTTGAAACGTTAAAAAATAAGTACAGTTTTCGTCACACATGGGTAATTGAGTAGCAACGATTTGGTTTCCACACACATGCTTGATATTTGCACTTGTCGACGAAGCAAATGTGGTGTAGCGGAAACAAGGGTCAGCGAATAGCATCAGTTACACCTAGCCACAGAACACGATGAAACATCATGCAACATCCACAAGGTGGTCATATTATTTACTCATACCATAGTACCTGCCTGAAACTTTGCATTAGATATTAGTTTACAAAAATGCTGTCTAAATGACTGCTAACATTTAATGAAAAGAAATAACTACTAAATTTTACAACAAAATTTCGCCTGAAAACTTGTTAGCTTTGATATTACATAGAAACGTTTTTATTGAAACCCGATAACTGAGGGAGAAATAATACGAAGAAATTTAAATTTGTTCAGTGAAGGTCCAAGGAAGCGTTCACTCTTATCTAAGCATAACTTTCCATGATAGATGGTCTCAAGATAAGCCGCTATTGCTAACCTACATAATGTAAGCTTATTTTTCATCAAGAACCGTTATAAAATAAAGTAATAAGACCAAACCATATATAATTTTAAAGAGATAAAATCAGACCGAATATATTAAACCTGAAGCGCAGACAGAGGGTCAGGCTGTCTGGAGATCATGTACTCACTCTTCCTGTGCATCCTCGAACACCTGAAACAGACAAAAAAATTGTAAGGAGAAGCAAACAGAATAACTCGTTGATACGAATAAAAAGAGCCCACGGCCACAGTACATCAGGCACACCAAATTAAAAAGGAACGACCCATAAACATAATCGAGCTGGACCCGAGGACGAGTAATTGAAGTTTATTTAATGTCATATTGTGACTCTGCGTTGTTGGAAAACGCTGTATTCGAAGCAAGGAAAGGCACCCAACACGTTCAGGAACTGGAATTCACAAGCACCCTGCCACTACCTGCTGCAGACACTCACCACGCTAAATATCTCATAAAACTACGAAGCTAAAAGTAGAAAGAGTAGAAATGTTGTCTCGGCTGTTAACCTATGAGAAAAACTACGATCAACATTGAAACGATGTTTTTATCATGATTTCGGTTAAATCTATTCGGCTTTTTTTCATTTTGCCGGATCACTGCATTATCAAATAAAACATTCAAATAATTTTACCAAAAAACTGGACGATGGAAGTCGTCTGCTGCGAAATGAAACGCAATAATTTTGCTGCTGCTCGATCTCTCCGCACCTTTCGACAATGTCGACCACAAACAGCTTTTGCAGAAAACTTCAACCTTAAGAATCAACACACAGCTATTTGAGAGCTATCTATCTAACAGCTATCATGCAGTGCGGCTAGTAAACAATATCACTTCATACGTAACGATTTCGCCATAGCACAATTTATTTTCAGTCCACTTCTATTTTCGATTTTCATAAATGATTTCACTTCCGTGCCTCCAAACACAAGAGTTTTTATCTACACAGATGATAAACAAATTTTAACGACAATTGCTCTGGCCACATTACTTAGCACGAAAACAAACGCTGCGAGCCTTTGAAATAACCAAAAATCATTGCACACCAAAACGACCTCAAACTTGACGCATGCATAACACTGCATAAGCTGCCGAACTTCACTTAAACGTTATGGAATAATAAAATCGAATCAACGGAGAAAATAACAAATTTGGTCACCTAGTTTAATCAAAACATGTCTTTTACATCCTATTTGGAGAAAACATGCAACAAAATTGACAGAACTTTTGTTTTTCCATCGCGTGAAGAATTTGCTTGACGGAAAACTGCAGCCCCACCAATGTCTAGTGTTCTATCACTTCCAATTACTGCGACTTGGTCTGGGCAGATAAACCTAAAAGAGTTTCAAAGAGAGCTACACAAATGTATGAATTTTGCTGATAAGGGAGTATGCAAAAGAAACCAAGAAAAACGATCATTCAGCTTCACTCATAAAAAGCTTAATTGGCCTCTGATTGAAAAAATACTCATTCACAAAGCCAGGCATGTATGGCATTTTCTTCACTATATCTCCCTCAAATTACTGTCAGAGTCTTAAAATTCCTTCCACCTATTGACGGGAGCAAAAAGTCAAAAAAGAAGACATGAATTAGCGAGTTTTCACTTATTTCTACAGGGCAGAGTTCTATGAATATCAGTTACGTTGCTTTGGAATTAACTACCCAAGCATATGAAGAAAAGACTCACTAAAGGATTTCAAGACAAACGTCACACGTCACTTTGAGCCTCGAAGTAAGTTGTAATAAACTAAAAAAATCATTATCTTTTTACATCATCGTTTTGTTATCGTTTACAACGAATACTACGGTATCGATAAAAATGGTTTGTTATCCATTTCCGCATCTATGCAACCAGAAAGCTGATACAATTAGTAATTATTTCTAAATGGATAAAAAGCCCATTTCTGAATCTGTCGCATTAACAAGATCGCTACAATCAGTTCGTAATGTATCACGCTTATTTTATGATATACAGGTAATTCTATGAAATCATACGTTTTAGACTACGCTAATTTTAATGAGCCTGTTCCGCACCTTTAAATCAATCTATTCATCATCATTATTTCTCCCACTACGATGTGACTGAAGTTGTTTGCAATAAAACTCCATTAAATGCCACATAAACCTCATTTAAACCGATTACAGGCACAGACCATTTCAATCACTGTAGCGACGTCCAAGACACGATTGTTTTAGAAGGAACAGCACGAAGCTTCTACTTTAATGTATCAAAGCTATGTTATGTTTATGTTTAATGAATCACTTCATAAGAGTGCTATGTGCCATTTTCAAATTGATATGTGTTATTTTTTCTACAGCGCTCTTTATTTTCATGTAGATCATTAAGACTGCATGCGTTAAAACTGAATAGATAAAAATACGATCCTTGGACCACACATGTGTGTGTGTGTATACAGCATATAAATACGTATCACCTACCAGAATCAAGTCAACACACATTTGTAAAATAAATATGCTTGTTTTAGCTTCGTATTAAAACAAAATAAATGTGTGTAACTTGTGTTAGTGTTCTGCAGTTCTAGTGTAAGTTGAAACTTGTGTTTCCTGGTTACAAAATATTGTAAATAATGATAATTCATAGGGTTTTCATGCCAAAATTAAAATAACAAATACTTCGCAAACTTAGGAAAGCTTTTGATCCTAAAATAATAGGAGTACGAGAAGTAAAACTCATGTGACACTTATGTCGAATAAACGAATTTGTTGATGGTATTCATTGAATATGAAATGTTGTAATCGTCGATTTAATTTCTGCAGTTTTATGCAATTTACGAGTTTTGTGGTACTATCAACCAACGTACGTCCATCAGCCGTGGATCTTAACGATAAGATATTTTACAATTCAATGCTGAATATTCTATGTATCATCCCTATTGGAAGTAACAGTTTTTTCAGACCGTGTGACATTGATGTATAACAAAGAACAAATGCAGACAGATGATGAGAAATACATTCTGTGTTTCTCATGACCTTTCAGTGCCTGTATTTGTCACATACAGCGCTTGCTAAGGCATTTGCCTCGTTACTATTATTCATGCCTCTGTGTACTTTTAATTTCGTAGTTTAGTAAAGCATGACGTTTTGGCAGTATCAACAAATGTATTGCAACAACGTAAGGACTTTCATTTTAAGGGATATAAAACTCCAATATTAATGCATATGTCATGTATCAACCTCATTGGAATAAACATTTTTCTTTCTTTTTTCTTTCTTTTCTCAATTTGAGACAAGGTTTGTATTTACCTTGCGCACGAGAGGTGTACGCTTAGGAAGCGCAAGCGACGCATTAGTGCAATGACACACAAAGCGTACTGGTACGACTATCCCTGTGTTGGACAACAATGGCACAATACTAACCGTTAACAGGCAGGTTATGATAACAGAAGTACGTCATGTTACTCAAAAAGATAGCAGCATTACGTCACTCGAGGAAATGCTCGTTTTGACCACCTCATCGCTACGACACACAGAATTCAACCCAGAAATAAATGAAATAAAAAATGTTGAAATAAATTTCGAAAACTTTCAGAAATACAAATTCGCCCGTCATTCTGAAATGAGGCATCCACTATGCACATAAAAATACGTCAGTCATACTGAAATAACGCAAAAATAATTCATGATGGTCGTGAAACAGCATTTTTTTCATTGGAGCAGATTGATTGGCAGGATTGAAGCCCCGCTCTCATTGGCCAGTTCTCAGCAGGTATCCCGCGTCCGTGCTACCAACTGCCATTAAAACTGGCCACTCCCTACCATAAAACTGGCCGCTCCCTACCATAAAACTGGCCGCAACCTACCATAAAACTGGCCGCTCCCTACCATAGAAGGTGGTGGTGGTGGTGGTCGATGCCACCAGGAAAGAGCTGAAAAAAAGAGTTTGGCACAGATTGTCCCAGTAACAGGAAGTGAAATGGAAAGAGACAGTAGGAGGCTATACAGGCGCAATGCGCATAATTAGGTAGTCGTAAAGTTTTTTCTTAGAGTCTATTTGCAGTGTATGTACATATATACAAAGGCCCGCAGGCCCTGTATTTACAATATATACACACACCTAGCCAAACAGTGAATATCCCTAACCCAACCCCGGTCAAGGAGGGTCATTGAATATCTCTGTCCCCCTCCTCCCCCTCCCTACCATAGAACTGGCCACTCCCTACCATAAAACTGGTCGCTACCTGCCATAAAACTGGCCGCTCCCTACCATAAAACTGGCCGCTCCCTACCATAAAACTGGCCGCTCCCTACCATAAAACTGGCCGCAACCTACCATAAAACTGGCCGCTACCTGCCATAAAACTGGGCGCTCCCTACCATAAAACTGGCCGCTACCTGCCATAAAACTAGGCAAACAACTTCACGTTCATTGCCATAAACCAGTGCACTGCAGCTGCATCGTTTGCTAGTTGTGTTCTGTATTATTGCCGGTGTAACAATCTATTAAACAAAATAGAAATTACCTAATTAACACGTTGACTCCGAAGTGGTACGTATGTGTACCACTTAGGTTAGGGTCTGTAATTTTTTCAGATCCTTCTAGTGACTATGCGTACAAAGTGAAGATTTACACCAATCAGGCAATCGGAGTCAACGTGTTAAAAAAAAGCCAAATGAAAACATGGAACTGGTTTTCCTTGCCTCAGAAGTGTAGTCGAAGATGATATGTTATGCTAATACAGTACAGATACATAAAAATATTCTACAAACTCCGAGTCAGCTTCCAGCAGGACGAAGACGGAGGAAATGTATCTCCAACATCATTGCAAAGAGAACAATTGAAAGCCTTGATTACAACGCACTCCTGATATTGCGGTGAACAGTTGAGGTCGAATGGAAGCAATGCTGTCTACGTCTACTGATGAGGACAGACACTGACACTACAATGAACTAAGCACTTGATTCCACCTCTACCCTCCACCAGTACAGGAGTTCAGGTAACTCAACTATTTTAGAGAAGCGCTATTTCATAAAAATGAGATAAACAGAACCACAATCCTCTAACCCATTACCCGCCACCGTCCCATTATTAGGACGGTTAAAAAATTATTATATTTCACTAATAATTATTAGTAGACGTTATTTGTTAGTATAGTATTGTTGACATACACCTATTCTTCCAATCAAAATCACAAGTTTCCTATTTTTTGTCATATTTGTGGAATTATTGACCTTAACCCTTTCGCTGCGGGACGGTATAGCCAGCGCGCGGCGCAGCCAGTGAGCTCACTCATTACGGGAGCTCGATAAGTGTAGCAGCGGTACACACACAGATGCTTATGACTGATCTCCTCAGTCACTCGTCACTGGCGCGTCATTTTGATGACTGATCTCCTCAGTCACCCGTCACTGGTGAGCGTTTTCAATGACTGAGGAGATCAGTCCCACGCAGCGAAAGGGTTGATATTGACCAGTTTTTCAACCATCTCAGACATAATCCGACGCCTATTGGGCTAACCTAACCACAGAACAGAGTCCCTATCTGATTGAAAGCAGGAAGTCACGTAACTGGCGCATTTACCAAATGTTTTCAGATTAACAAAGCAAAATGATTACGACAGCTGGTGATGCATGGAAGCATCACGCACATGCAGGATTGTTGTTTGTCTGGGCTCTAAGATTTCCAAAATAATTCATGCCCCCGTGAACACGACCCAGGAAAAAGAAGTTTGCAGGTGAGTTGTTGAAAACTCCAGATCGTGTCTCGTGGGAGTGAATTACTGAGTTTTCTATGCTAATATTAGACCTATGCACTCCAGAAGTTGCTGAAGCAAAGCACAAGAAGATCCTGAAGCGAAGAACACAAAGGATTTTGCCCTCATCATTGCTTAGAAAACACCAACAGCGTCACAGACCACAGTAATGACGGTAAATTAACACGTTGCCTCCGATTGAATGGCCGGTGTAAATTTTCACTTTGTACGCATAGTCACTAGAAGGATCTGAAAAAATTACAGAACCTAACCTAAGTGGTCCACATACGTACCACTTCGGAGTCAACGTGTTAAACTAAGTACAATGCCGAAGATACTTTAACCCTTTAGCGACTAAAAGGACAATTCGGTCCTCTTTCACGGTCTTTGGGAGAATTGTTCTAATAACTAAACAGTGAGCAATATGAGGTTGCTACTAGGTTTGAACGCGGCGGCATGGTACAGCGTCGTTCTTTTGGCTGCCTGGCTCTCAGCGTGCTTCATTGCATCAGTGTACACACTGTCTTTGTGAGCTTAAACGTAGAAACTAGAAAAAGAAATTGGTCGCTAAAGGGTTTAACTTTCGTGAGAGTTAGGCTGAACAATATGCAGGCTATTCCATGACAAAGTCCGAGAATATTAAAGACAAAATAATTACAAACGCTAAACTGACGAGTTTTCTTCAACGTATGTTGCTAGCATTACTACGATGGGTCAAGCTATAGTTTTAATTGCCAAAGAATGGTAATTAGTGTTTCATTCTCGATGCA
>VCRD01001985.1:3413-105230 GCA_006783055.1 Trinorchestia longiramus
TTGCTTAAGGTAATTTTATTTTAAGGTAATTTTATGCTCATTTAAAATGCCGATCAAATACAATACAGATGAGTGACTCACATGGATAGTAACCTGATGACTTACAAAAGAGGACTTTCCCAGTAGATAGATAACGAACGATAAACATCACACGTATACATCACTCGTACAAAATTTGCATCAGGTTGTTCCGTCTTGTCATGTACAGGGTCTAAGCTGTGTACACTTTATCCCTAGGCAAGCAAGATTCTGAATTCTCATATGAAGACTGCAAAGCAGAAATTAAATGAATAATCGGTTTGATAAAGCCAAACAAAGAAAGAAATTGAAGTAAACTCAAGTGGCTACACTTTGCTGTTTCTAAGTTTTTCATCACCTGAAACCAAATAGCTAGACTTCTCTTTCTCGTCCTGTCACTATCAGACAAGTATTAAAATTCTCACGCATGTACCTATAAAATTTACTTGAAAAAATACACTTTTGGTATTCGTGGTAGCCTTGTATCCTAAAAATGCCATGTTTTGTGTCAACTATTTTTTGCAAGGTGCTGTAGCGTAGATTGTACGTGTCACTGTTTGTTGATTAATATGAGTGGTTGGTTGCGCTGTTCGCATTTCACTAACAAGCTGTACTAGACAAAAGTCATTCTCTGCTGGGATGTACGGTGTTTCTTTTTTCAAATCTTTCAGTTACTCTTCAAAATGTTTCGTGGCAAAAGAACAACTTAACAATATATTTAAATTAGTTATATAACAAGCATAATCGAATTTTCACAGCGTAGAAAACTCAGAATGGGAGCTCGAACCATTTATTGAATGATAGGCATATTTTTTTCTGGGTGGTGGGCTGGCATGCGTTGTGGTGACACAAAAATTATTATCACGATGATCATAGATTATTCATTCAGATACGCTTGCCCTAACTGTTTATTTCCCGTGCATATGGAGATTTTTTGGTACCTTTAGGATTTTTCGGTACGGAAAAAAAGAAAAAAATATCGATAAAAAGAATTTTGTTCATCAGCCGGAGAAAAATGCGCTACTGGCTGCACGTGTGCAAATAGTTAGAATAATCTTCACTGCAGACGTCAGTTAAGTTTTAGCTTTAACTCTGAGTCACAACTGTAATCATGAATGATCTATCCCAGACAGACGATTGATTGTTGGCGACAAAACATTCCTTGAAATTATTGACTATGCAACAGTTTTCAGAGCGGCTGCGGCTCCTCTAGTTCCCCTTATCACCTCACCTCACGCCTCTATCCTCTTTAACGGCCCGAAGAGACGCCTCAGACCACTGCAATGACGTCACCAACAAACTCATCTCTTATTGGACATCAGTGGGAAGGCACTGAAGTCACGAATGCTCCAAGGGTACTATTGGTCGATACCAGCCTGCTGATGACGTCGGAAGAATTTGAGGGAAGGGAAACGTTACAATTGGTTCAAAAATTGCTTCCTAAAACTCGCCAGTCTTTTGAAGTATTCTATCTACTAGAAATGCTACGTGCGTGTCAGCAGAAATCTTTATCAGCCTCATTTGCTCGCTTTGTAGTTTTTCTGGGGTAGAAGAAACGGCAAAGAAACACCGGTGAAACTAGATGACCGAAAACATATTAAAGATATGTACCTGCTGCCTTTGATCATTTGTGGAAGAAACCCTTTCTGACGTCACAGATGGCATGAAATTCTATTGGTCCAAGCAACAGGTGTCAGACGAGCGAGCTGATGTCCTGCGTAGCGATCTAGCGCTCCTAATTACCATGATATAACTTCTTCATGATATAATCGTCTTACGGTGATTGTATTGACGTTTATGCTGAAGCTGTTGCACGAACAAGCTCACTAATTTCCAGTTATCTCTTCTCCTGTACGAGAAAAGCATCAATGTAAAATTTCATAGCTAGTATGTTTCTTAATTATGCAGAGAACTAGCCAGTTCCCGTGGAAATTCTCCGATTTAGATTCGACTAATTTAAAATTATTATAAAGATGAACGTATTAAAGATTTATGACGAATGATGGTATTTTGAATGAATATTTCTTATTAATATATACAGAACTACATACAATCCTGTACCTTATCTAATGATAATATGACCCAGATGGTACCCGTTGAAATTTCTTGGTTTGAAAGTGGTGAAATTAAGGATCTATGAAAAAAATGCATTTTTCAGTTTTGCCCGTAGTACCATCAAAACCAGAATATTTTTCTTGAATGTATACAGAACTTTCATTTTGCATCTTACCTATTGATAACATGGCCGTGTAGGTGAAGAAAGTTAGTAACGGAACAAATGACGTTGGGATTGCTTCACTTCAATTATGTTTTATTTTCATGCTTTCAGAAGCTAGAATTTGCTTGTTTTACTGAGAATATGTCGATCACAATACACATCTGGATCCATTTCAAGGTATAACCATGATTTTTTCATGTGGTGATGTATAATTAATGCTTCAGTTCGCAAAAAGAAGCAGTCCAAAAAGGATCATAACGGAAAGCAAATGAACTAATCCTTCCATATTTTGCAGTGATATCTAAACCTTAGAGTTATGAGCTATGGTCTGGAGAAATGGTTACTTCATTGAAATGGTTATTAGTTTCTAGTTATTGTTGGTATTTTTGAGTCACGATTTATTCATTTAAATTATTCTGAAGTGGGTGGTACTTCCAGAATATGAACAAAATGAATTAAGTGTCTTCAGCAGTGATGGAACAATAAATCGAATTCCCATGTCAGTTTTACACTGAAATAATGCATTATTAATCGTCTAATAATCGTTTGATTCGAATGTCAGAAAGAAAAATTTGAAGCCCACATCGGTTGACAGATCTCCGCTTAGAATTCTAATACAAAATTAACCCGTAATTGATTGGGCAAATAACTCTCCGCCTATAAATATTCGGATTCATCTCTTGATTTATTTAATTAAAGTAGACTCTCGGTAAGCGAGCTGCTCAGTATACGACTGTATTCGGTTGACGAGTCCGTGGAACGAACCACTTTTATGCTCTGATGGCGCGCAAAATTTCTATTAACGAACACAAGTGGTGATAACCTTCAACTCTCCTGCAGAACTTCACGAAAAATACCAACAAGTAAAAGTAAAATGAACTATATTGCATTAGAATAAAGTGATAAGTGAATTAGGTCTATCGAAAATATGTGGTACTTGATATTACGATAAATAAAAGATTCAGTAAATAAAGGAATGACGTTAACTCTGTCGAATTTCCCGGTAGAGTGACAACTACTAGAACGACTACATTGTGAGTGACAATACAAGTATCAGGTTGGAAAGAAAATAATGTCGTTTTTCCCGACACATTTATTTTGTTTCAAAAATTTACAAGATGCTATTTCTAGTCTTTGCAATCCTGTCCCTTATTTTCTATGACTTCTTTCCAACAGTGAACTAGTTTTTTCATACCTTCTTCAAAAAAATTCTTTGATTTTGAGGAGAAAAATAAATCGATGTAATTTCTTAATTGTTCACCATTTTCATAAATGTTATTGCTTAAGTGATGCTGCGAAGATCTGGAAAGATGGTAATCGGAAAGACCAATATCAGGTGAATAAGGTGGGTGAGGTAAAACTTCCGAATTGAAGCTCATAATTTTTTCTTGTGTTATTCTTGCTGTGTGAAGTCTTGTTCAGTATCATTCAAACGCGAGGAATTCATTGTACAAATTTTGAAATTTTTCCTAGAGCATGAAGGCATGAATTTATGACTGTATGAGTTGTATTGAATTTTTAAGCTAATTCTCTGCTGGTTAACTTTGGAGTGACCGCAACAGCATCTTTAATGGTTATTTTATCGACTGATTTTTGTCTTCCCGCAAGAGGGCTATCCTTGAGGTTAAAATTTCCAGATGAAAATTTCGCAAAACACTGTTGGTATTTTCGATCATTCAACACGTTTCTCCCATGAACAGTTTGAATGTTTCGTGCAGCTTCTACAGTTAAAGTGCCTTTTTTGTATTCATAGAGCATACAACGTCTCAGATGCTCTTCATTAATATCCATTTCCTATGGGTTAAGCCACTCAAAATTGATTCAATATTACTAATTATTATTTGTGAAAGATTTATTAAATCATTACGACACCAATTTAATTGAAAATAACTATAAGTCGTAATAGCTTGCAATGCAATCATATTAAAAAACGACATTAGTTTCTTTCCAACCTAATATATAATGCTTCTACCATTATTTACATTATTTGCCTGCCCATCATTGTGAAATGAGTTTTTTTACTTGTATACACTTAATAAAAAATAACGGGGAACACATGAATGATTTGCTTTGAGCGAATATTTTGTTGCATTGGAACAGATGAACAAGTTTTACATCATTCTCGACGGGAATTATGTGCTCAGTTCACGAGTATTTCTCGAATACGGTGAACACCGAACTTCTTCTGTTTTGCCCGTCGTAATTCACTCAATTGCACAGCTGAGATGCTCGTCTCCCATTGAACTTGGGAGGCCTCCAATATCTCTGGGCTCGTTATGGGTCTCAATTGGTCCAGAGGAGCTATGATAGCTTTCTGATAGCCCAGCTGAGACTCAGCGGTTCCACCGATATGCAGTCTTGCATAATCGATTCAAGTTAGCCCAGTCGTTGTCTGAAGAGTCTAGTCATCTCACAGACCCATTCATAGACTACTAGTCATCTAACACGCCCGGTCGTTCTCTGCAGAGCATATCCTCTCACAAGCGTAAACGTAGCCTGAGATACTCAAAAGTCATCGTACAAGCCTAGCTGTTATTTGTTTTATGTTTCAGTTGATCGTAACTGCCAAAGTTTGTCCCAATCTTTCCAATTGTGTGGATCCAAATGTAAGGTAGTATACAATACAAAGTTCAGGGGTACTTTGACCATTCGTAAGTTTAATTCTATTCGTAACAATTAATATGGAGTGATTTTCAAAACCTAAAATAAAAATGAACATAGCTATTTGCAGACAATTCCAAGTCAGATACATTCAGCTCTATGAAAAATTTAGGCTTAGGTAATGTTGGAAAGAAGGTTCTGATAAAATTCACTACTGTTGGAAAACTTAAATACTGAATGAAGGGAATGAATAGTCAGCTAACACGTTTTTGATTATAAATGAAATCTCTGTAAATTATTCGTTTTTCACCTGCTATGATTAGCAGCGATTGAAATTGCCTTCTAATACCAAATAGCAAGGATGTTTTTAGTGGCCATAGAAGAATTTTATTATTGGTAATTCCATATATCAAACCAACTCACTTCGCAACCAATTCAGTGAGTAAAACCTGCACAATTTTTACGCACAGTTAAGATCATTTTCGATTGTTGCGTGTGATTAATTAGGCCCCCATGCACCTTGTTGCTTGTACTACTTTCATAATTATACGAGCATAAAACATCAATTGTAATTAGGAAAGCATTTCATTTTTCTGTACATTTCAGGTTTAATTAACATCCCAGATCATAATAGTATTTTATCTAACTATCATGATATTTAGTTAAAACAGTTGACTAAAAATATGGGGTTTCTATGTGAGCGCTTATATCGCTGGAAATGATGAGTATACACACAGAACCGTTTAGTTACTATGCATAGAACAGTTTAAAAGAATACAAGATGCTTTAATGACCTCACTATGCTATGCTCTAGTGCTATGTATTCATTGATTCATTTTTATATATCGTGGAGATTCAGCGAAATCCACTAAAATAATGGTCTTCACTAAACGCTCATCGTGACCATGATCAGTGATACGATCCGGTTGAGAAAATTAGTAGCTGTTTGTGGTGAAAACATGCTGAAACTAGTGGGTAATTTCAGCCAAATAGAGCTCTCACTACATGGGTTGGTCACAGGGATAACTAATATACTTAGCTATTACTTGTATCGACAGCGATTATTTACAGTATTTGATAACGTTTTAGTCCCACCACATACTAGCATTAACTTATTCGAGTGCAAAGTAGAACTAGAAATCTGTTGCTTAGAGAGCCGAATAAATTTTTAGTCATTGTGATCAACCAATTCTGTTTGTGAAGTAGATAGTTCTGCTGTAGATACTCAGTAGGAAACAGTGTTTCTGCAAACATACAGAAATAGACAAAAATGCTGCAAAGACAAAAATACACGTTGCTGCTTCACGTAGATGTCTAGACACAGCTCGTAGACCCCAAGATTCTTCCGAGAATAAAGTCTCGTCTAACAGAATCTTCAAGTTTCTTGTGCCCAGGTAATCACTGGACTCGCTGTGAGACAAGAGACGGAGGCCTAAAAAAACAGATCCTCTTCCAGCGTTGTAAAAGCCAACATCACACAATTATGCGTTTCTCTTGTCTCAGCTAAGGGTTTTTCCGTAGTCGCACTCCAAAGAAAATATCAACTTTTGTTGTTATTTTAGGAGAATAAAGGTTTTATTATATGTTGGACGTCAACATGGTTGGTCGGAGAGCTGTAGCTCATGACAACAGACAGAGTTAGAGGTAATGAAAAGGTGGTGATGGTACTGAATGTTTCAATCCCGTGTTTTCTGAATTGAATATGTATTATCATTAGACATGGCCTAAAATATATTTTAGGTACAAAATTAATAGCATATTTTATTCGTCTATTTAAAAAAACTTGAGTTTAGTAAAAAAGTCATGAAATATAATACTGGTTGATACTCTGAGCTTCATACGGTGAATAAAACTTGCATTTGTGAATAAATACTGCACGGAAAATATGTGACTTTATTAGGCTATTAAGGATTTAAATACGTGCTAGCGCATTCAGAATCCTAAACGGATTATATAATGTAATCCATAAAATCATGATATAAAGGACAATTGGACACACAGCACTGAGAGCATCACTTTTGAAGCCCAGGAGCGAGTTATTATTTTGCAAAATCAATCAACTCAGGTATATTATACATTCCTCGGTCCAAATGTGTGATTTATAAATTTCAGTTGAACTTGTTTTGGTCAGAATGCTAATGCTTTTGATTCATACGTTGATTACAGAGGCAGCTTTTAACAGCGTTAAAATTGAGGTACTCACGATTACATTCTCTAATATCAGTGAGGCATGAATACGAAGAGATTTTAGAACCCCTCCATCTGTCAGAATCTGCTGTATCATCTGCATAGGCCATTTATTTGGATCCAAATTGTCAGGGTACAGATACACGACGAAGTCGCTCCCCAAATATTCAATTTAGAACTGACGGCAGGTACATATTTGGCAAAATAATTCAGCTAAGAAATTAATGAAATAATATAGAGTATAGATTTACTGTGGTACTTTTGAGTATTTGCTTATCCTGATGATCAAAATATAGTAGATGACAATTTATTTCTGACATGTATATACTGACAGTAAAAACGTACACATACATACAGTGATATGAAATACTAAACTTAAATTCACTTTACATAAATAAAAAACAATGTGTAATACATAAAACTAAAACGAAGCCCTATAGAATGTGTAAAAAGTACGTATAAGTACGTTGTATGATAAATCAGAATATCAGCCATGATACGAGAACAAAAATATTTCATTGTAAAATATACTTGAAAGAAGAAACAATCAAAGGAAACGTGGCTGAAAGTTTCCGGTATTGTTGCAACATATTATGGGAAATTTCCTTTCAGAATTATTTTTTCCTGATGTATAGAAAACTTGAAGAAATGTTGTGTACGTTGTAAGCGTGGACCTTTCGACCTTTGTATGAAATATGACACCCTCGGGCTTAACATTATTTGTAATCCTCTATTACTGACAGATCCTCACGTACTGATACCTCAAATATCATTTGTTCTTGATATGAAATTCTACGAGGAGGAGAGGGCCGTTAGTTACCACGTATTACTAAAAAAATATCAGGAATAGGTATCACTGTTGAAGAATCAGCGTGGTAAAAGTATTAATAAAAGAATGTTTCCACGAATGAAATGCATGTCAATTTTGACTAACAATATAATTAGTAAAATATACAAATGTTAAGAGTGTGAGTTGAAGAAATTTTAAACTTATCAGCCAAAAATTGAATAGGTTATATTACATGGCAGACGCATCAGGAAAGCCATCAAAAAACACATTGGCTAGTCGGGGGTTAAAGCATTTGGATAATTTATTTTATTCCTTATTTTAACCCTTGTGTTTGGAGAAAACAGTAGTGGCTTTGACAAGAAGGTAGTCTAGGTGAAGGAACAAATTCAAAACAAGCTTGATCATGTTTGGCTGAACGAGGGTAATGGAGTGGTTGAAGGCAGGTGCCGTGTACAGAATGCTACTGCGAAAAATATCAGTGTGGAGTTTTCATGAAGAACTTTTGAGAATCAAAGAGTAAAAGAAAGGGTATATCACCAACTCAAGTATCGACAGAAAATTTCAATGAGTTTAACAAGCAATCCTGCAGGTACCATTGCCGCCTACTTGAAAAACTGTGCTGATGATTTTTTCACTGAACTGAAAGATACAAACAATGAAACAAGTTCGTGCTGGGACAAATGAATAATTAGTTAAAAACAAGGATGTTTCTCACGCGTCACCTGATGTTCCATACTGCAAGTCGAGCAGTAACCTTGCAGCTGGCTGAAAACATTGGGGAATCTCTTATCTTCACAGCCTGAACTATTATTTTACAATCACTTGTGAATGTACACATATTTCTAAAACGAATAATATCAGCAACAGGATTCACACAAAGTCATATCTCACATAGACTTGCCCTTGGAAGAGTGTCTAAGAAAACTGCTGACGCAATTTTAACAAGTTTACACTACAACCCCTCTGCGTAGATCCCTCTAGAGTCTAGGCAAAGGTCCCATTTTTACCATTGTTCAGAGCGGTCACTTCAATTTTCGTGTTGTGAAGTTTAGAACTTTCGCTTTTTTCACGAGTGCCAAAAAATGGCGTTTCGTTTTTCTGAGATTGCTCACTAAAGTAATAATAAACTTTTACCAACAATCTGGAGAAACTCCACCTCCGATCCGGCGTATCCCTCCCAAGCCAGTTCAATCGATTCCCAATTTGATTCAGACGGGAGAAAAAGTCGCCCCGCCCTGCCTCTGCTTCCATATCTTCTTTCATGAACCTTTTTGTGCGTTGTCTTCTCCCCTCTCACATCAAGAACATTCCAAGACAAACACTTAATGCAGACCCATCAAACATTCGGTCATGACACAAAAAATCAGTAAATTCTATCATTTGAGTTTATTATATACCCAAAATGTATTTTGAAAACTCCCACAGATTTTAAGTAGCTGCAATCAACGCGTAAATTTCACAGGACCATTCTTCTGTTTTTAAACAAGAAAACAATTTCTTACATAGAATTCAAAAAAGAACATTAATATCGGATCATTAGTCACATATTAGTAACATTCAAACAGAGGGTTACTGTTGTTGTGGAACACTTCGCATAGTAAGTTATGAACTATGTTCAATTAAGCTTCTTTTCAGTCGAAAATAATGACCAATGGAAATTTTATGCCTCCGACTATAGATTGTTCAACATATTACCTTGTACATGACAGAATCACAAATTAAACTCTGTTCGACTCATTGCTTGGAGACATGTGAAGAAAATGAAGTTCACAATTTCTTACTAGCAGTAATAAAGCAAAAACAGATACAAACGCATTGATGCACGTGTATAGTATAAGGTTAAGTACAATCATAAATGCATCATTTCCCTTTCCATAAACATTTTTTAATAAATTATTTCAATGTTGGATATTGATGATCATTGAACACGATTGAGAGCTCATCGTTAAGCATCCCTAATTACAGTCTCCAAGTGGTATTCGCAACTCATTAATTTTAATAATATCCTTGTGTTACCAATATACATTATTGGGCTCAAAAAATCATTGCTCTGTGTTTAGCATCAATACAATTTAAAACTTTTCATTAATGTGAACTGCCCACTGGTTCAAGACGGGTAGCTAAAACCCTTTGAAAATCTGTGTATTGTTCCGAAATAATACTCTGAGATTACGATGATACTAGCGAATTATGCATTAATCAGCATTTGCTCATCGATAAAGAGTCAGGTAATATTCAACGTTGTTCAGAAGTAGCTGAAACAATATTGTACCACAATATAAACTTTGTACCTTCAGTTTAAAGAAAAAAGTAAATGAAAAAGAAACATAGCATTGTAAGCTGTAAGTCAATACATTTTCTGTATTCTGGGTTAAATTTTTGAAAAATCGATCTTTGATAAACGCTCTACAAAATGGCGCTTACAATGAATGTTTAATATCAGGAGTAATGTGTTAAACTCTACATGACGAGTAAAATTTGAAATAATGTGACATTGAAGATCAGAATCTCATGATGAGGACATACAATGGTGATCATTTGAAAGAATCATCTGTGTCAAGGACCACAGGAAAAATCAGAGCACGATGACTGGACTAGGAACAGTAAATTCAAGTGTAAATAGGCGTGCCACTTGAGCCAATAAAGCAATCGCTCGCTAGAAGACTGAGTTTTTGGACCTCACCAGTGGCACGAGAAAAGTGTCTCCAGAAGAAAGACTGACGAGACGTTCTGGACAACATTCAGAGAAAGTGGCACAAAAAGAAGAAGAGGGAGAGAGTAAATTGAGTCTTTGATTAAACATAATGAGACATATCTTTAGCCTCGACCGTTATACGTCTCAGACGACTTTTTGAAGTCTTTTAACGTAGCTTCTCTGTTGCTTCTCTTAACGTCTGTAAAAATAAAACAATCAGTATTCCTTTTGAAAAGGTAATAATTCATCTAACTCATGCAATTAAACCTTAATTTTTCCTAATGTTTAAACTGTCTACTGAATGTTCCTGCCTACTGGGCCTCGTATAATTGTATCAATAATACTATCTAATTATTATATTACTGGAAAAATTATGAATCTTAACTTCCTGTTTAGACTACTTGGAATCTCCCAGTAATCTCTCTAGGCTGGGATTCCTGTGTAGATTATCCGCAGCCAACAATAGTACCAGAATCACTTGTAACTTTTGTACGGCTGTGACATTACATATAAGTTAACACAGTGGACATGACTATGAGGTCGTAACACCGATTTCAGGCACTGCTACTGTTAGTAGACATTTTAAAAGGGATACTTTTGGACTACTGATCTACCCTGAGTGCCTAGTTCATCCGGACAACAAAAGCAAAGCTAGAGTTTTTAAAAAGAGTACATACTATCTTTCACTTCACTTCAGAGTTCAATCACCAAGCCTTAACTGACATCCTCGCAGCCCAAATCCCAAGGAAATCATGATAGACTACACGTTTACAGTAGAAAAGGTAGGAAAACCACTCAGACTTCAAAACTCACATAAATCAACCAAACCCGACGACCTTGTTTCCTGAATACCTAAAGGAACAACCGAAGTAATTAGAAAACCTTAGCATACATCTTCAATCGATTGCTTGAAGCTGAGATTGTTCCGGAGGATTGGATCATTTCTATTTTCAAAAAGGTGAACAAATCAGCACTCAATAACTATTGGCCCATTAGTCTAACATCTGTCATCAGTAAACCAATTCAAAAAATGAAAATAACATGGGTTTCGTAATCTGTGTATTATAAATGCATTTATTTTAGGTAACAATTGACAGTATTTCGCTCACATAGGTATAAAGTTGACCCAGGAACATCAACCGGAAATGAATTAATTTTTACTCTACGATTCTCCCACGAAAACAGTTGTATTAAGATAACTGTACTGTATCGTTTCTTCTATTCTGTAAAACATTGAGGTATAGCTACAGTATTTTTAATAAATAATCATATTGGAATTGGAGCAGGTAGTTCAGTAAAGAAAGTATTTTGGAAAGAAAATTCGGGAAAAACTACACACTATCATAAAAGTTTTAGGAAAGAGTTATGTTATTCTTGATACTGTTTTCAAAAACATAAAATCCTCGTTTAACCACAACGCCCGTCCTGAATGAAAGAGTCGCTAATGAGGGAAAGATGGTCCTGTCTTTAAGGACGTCGTTCTGGTGAACGCAAGATAAGGAGATGCGCTGATTTTTCCCAGAGCTGCCCTGAGTAAACTCAGGGAGACGAGATGTGCAGAGGGGAAGTAGGGAGACGAGATGTGCAGAGAGACGAGATGTGCAGAGGGGGAACGGGGAGACGAGATGTGCAGAAGAGGTGCAGAGAGACGAGATGTGCAGAGGGGGAGCAGGGAGACGAGATGTGTAGAGGGGGAGCAGGGAGACGAGATGTGCAGAGGGGAAGCAGGGAGACGAGATGTGCTGAGGGGAAGCAGGGAGACGAGATGTGTAGAGGGGGAACGGGGAGACGAGATGTGCAGAGGGGGAGCAGGGAGACGAGATGGGCGGAACATGCATAACAAGAGACAGGAAGTTTAGTTTTGAATTAATGCTGGGTCAAATAAGTGTCTGCAACGTTGCAAGGAAATTCGTTATAACAAATTAATGATGCAGTTTCGTATAATTTTTTCTCCCGGTGGTTTTTTCAGTAATTAGTTTGCCCTAAGTTTAACAATTGTCTGAAAAGAAGTTATGTCAGTTAGCTGACAGTTCGAAAAAAATAGATTGATGTCGAAAAGCTTTATAAAGTTGTGCGGGGATCATTCATGAATTATATACATTGCTGCTCTACGTTGTTGCTTCTACTTTGTTATGAAACATGTTTTCTGAAATTTTAGAACGTTAATATTTACGATCAGTAATTCCCAAGAAGTTATTAATTCTGATTTTCATAATAACAGGTTTGTGACGAACGTGCTTTTCAATGGAACTTGCCTACATAAATAAAACAATTTTAAGCTTCTACTGAGCAACTTTACTCAAATACAAAATTATAAATACACAACTATATAACCATAAAATAATGCAGTTCTTAATATCGTTGCAACAGACAGTGCAAAGTTTCTTCAACATTCAAAGAAAGAACAAATTCTGCGTGGAGTCATGCTGCGCAGTACCTAGCTAGGCAAGGAATCTTTAATACTCTTGTTGAAAATAAGCGTAAAAAGCACATCAGGGTTCGCCAGTTTGCACACTGCGAACAACTGGCTTTGTTATCTCAAAACAGCACTCACCATTCCCTTTCTAGAAGCAAATGATTTAGCTAAGAAGACTTTTTGTTCTGAGTTTTCAAGCTTCGACTCTTACGTGGAGTCTAAGCTCTAAGCTCCAGCCATTGTGAATGTTCCACAGCTTCTGTTGAAGAAAATCGAGCAGCTCAGGAGCAAAGAAAACTTGCCAGTAAAACATTTGAATATTTAAGTTTCTGAATATTGGAACTTTACAAGGTTGAATGAACTCACTCCGCAAGCTAAAAAGAATGTTTTTTAAGAAACATAATTCGAGTAAAGGGCACGAGACAGTTTCTAGCGAGTTTAAACTCCATCTTAGTCGTATGCAGTTCATTGCTAAGAAGTGATACGAGCAATCCGTTGTCATAAGCGAACAATGAGCAGGAACCGTGCAGAAACTCATCTCCTTTTCTTTGATGCAAGCAAGTGGAGAAAGGGTCCCTAGTCCATTGAAAAGTTTTGTCGAAAAAGATGTCTACAGTAACTGGAGATACCGTTACTTCGAACAGTGGCCTATTAGAGTGACTATCTTGTACATTACGAAGAATGTACTAGAAAAGAACAACAAATAAATAGCCTGACTAAATAAATATTAAAATAAATAGCCTAAATAAATTAAATGAATAAACCCCCTGATATAAAATTTGGCCTATATTCGTTGTGAACTATAAGACACAAGTTTATAACAACCGACGATATTGCCGTAACACACTTCACTTCGGAGGGTACCAAACTTTGCCTACAAAATAATCATTCTCTTCCAGTTGTATTTGATCATTTCACAGTGGAACGATGAATTCTTTCACAAATCACCTATATTTTAGAAAAAATCGTTTCGTAATCTCTCAGAAAATGCAAAATATCTTATTAAATTTTTAACGAATGCCAGATGAATCAACGATAAAAAATACTATGAATAACTATAATACTGGAATTTTGCATGCTTTTATTAATCTCTGAGTAAAATGGATTTTGTTATTGTCATGAGTCTGGAATAATTATCAATATCGACTATTTCACAATATTGGGGATTATTCAAGTCATGTCGACGTCGACATAACTCCCCTTATAGGACAGACAGGGTAAGGAATATTGAATTCTAACCTCGATGTCAGGGGTCTGGACTTTGTACCCAATTAGGAACGGAGTGAAAGACACCAGAAGGACATCTGCCAATGGTTGAGTATATACAAATAAATCTTCCTGAAGTATTTTAGGAGTCAGTCTGCTGTCACTCACGACTGTTACTTCCACTATGGTAGTGGAACTCTTTGAGGAATTGTATTAATTTGTATTCTATTAACACTGAGGAATTGTATTAATTTATATTCTATTAACACTGAGGAATTGTATTAATTTACATCCTATTAACACTGAGGAATTGTTTTAATTTATATCGTATTAGCATTGAGGAATTGGACGCCGACGCAACTTACCTCATAAGACACAATTCAGCTTGAAAGCTTTTGACGGTAAATACCTATTACAGGGGATGGGAGTTGTGGCCAAAAACTTTTAATTCGCTGAAAGCTAAGTTAAAATAAATCATGCATTGCGTTTTTTATTAAAACCATAGAAATTCACTTGATAAATAAATCCCTTAACACGTATCAATCGCACTGACACTTAAAAGCGAGAGCTACCTAACAAGCGAAAATGGTTGCCTTGTGTTTCGTCTGAATATATTCTCCTCCAGTAATCAACTCCCGATGGCATCGCATTCTGAATGGCCATCAGAGGCTGGAGAATTCTCACCCTGGAGGGAAAATCAAATATCATCATTTAAATATGATACACCATGAGGCATTTTGCACGTCTTGCAATTTTGCAAGAATATTTCAGGGTCACCAAATGACTGCAATAAATTTGATTGAAAATTTCTTGACGGAACCAGGAGCGACTGGACGGTGTATGAAAGGAAAGCAGCTTCCGTATTTGGCTGGGCGTTACGACCGCTGCTCGTCATTTTCAAACGTTTTTTCTAGACAAGATCAATTTTCAATGAAGCTCTCCTTCTATTTCAAAGCTTCATGAGGCCCGCCGTTTTTTGTACCGTCAGCAAAATTTTAGTAATGAGTTCCGCTTCACAAGCCGCGGATAGCTCTAGAATTGACTTCAAGTATGCGTTCGAAGGCCTCTGCTCTGGACGTCTACAGTCGTGGGAGTTTATGCACTAGTTGTTTTGTCCGTGTGAGTTATTTTGCTATTTTGTTAACTACTGCCAGCCATGTATGGTCGCATGCTCGGTCTTTTTTCTAATCAAGAACCACTTTAAGTTACACATCGTATTGTTTAATTGTATTATTCGACAACTTAATTAGGTTAGAGAAGAACATGCACAGTTAAGAATTTTTCGTATACATATAGTAAAACAATAATAGAGTATTAGCGCATACTGTGTTTTCCGAGTTCATTAAAAATAAACAGTTCAGTTTAATTACTTCAATTTATTTCTTTACGGACCACTTCAAGTTATCTGTACACTTTGACTTCTACGTGACTTGACTGTAGGACTTCTCTACCTGTCTGCGTTGATAAGGGTTAAGTACTAGTAACGTACATTTTAGAAAATCAATAACATGCAGATTATGAGAGGCGAAGAATTTGGGATAATTTTTTTTTAATGGAAGATAATTGAAATCCAGTGAAATTTATAATGTAATTTACTGGTACATGTAACTCATACTTTGTGAAATTTAGCATAGTGGGTGAACATGTTAGAGAAAGTTGTACTGCACAAATTAAGTTCACCTTATGGGGAAGTTCCATTGCCGCCTTCATCTCCAGATCTAGATCCACCTTATTTTATTCCTTTGCTCCAAAGACATAGGAAATGGAGTGGCCTACATTATAATGTCCGACACTCAGAAGGAGTTAAAGCAAAACATCGATCAAGAAATGGCAATGTGTTTACAGAGATGGTGCGCCAAAATACGCCGCTTGAATGAGCACTTATTTTATTTGAACAACAACACAAATCACCCAGATGATTTTACTGCACTTGAGATATAAATACAACTTCAATATACTTGCTATAATTCTTCACTGTCTATATTTAATTCATATTTTCATAGATTTCATCTTAGTGGTATTGCCAAAGGTACGTTACCTATTCACCATCCTGTATACCAGAATGTATGATGGAAGTTTACTTCCACTATGATCTCAGCTTTGGAAAGTCTGTTATGCTCTCACTCAGTTTACTCTATGCAAGCGTTTCTCAACCTTTGATGGTCTTTGCACTCCTGGTCCTGCTCTACAGTATTTTAAGTATTCACAGCTTTTCGGAGCCTGTTCGTGGTTCTCTGGTCGAAGGTTTGTGGCCCCTTTGGGGTTGGGCCACGGATCTCCGGTTGAGAAACACTTCTCTATACAGTAGACGGTATACAAAAATACAATCAAAAATTTCGAGCTTATGTTAACCGTGTACAACAGCTGTTCATATGCAAAACAGCGAATGCACGAATTGAATTTTCCGTAAATTTGTATAAAATGTTATGAGTGTGAACATTATAATGGTCTTTGTAAAGTTGTTTCGAAGAAAATCAAACTGCGCAAATGGTGAACAAATTTCTTAATAAAATCACAAACATGACTGAAAATGTAGGAAGAAATTAGAAAGGTATTCATTGGATCATTCAATGCCACATTTACGACATAGAAACAGATTTTCCTAGTTACATTTCGTGAATAAAATATGTTTTAAGGCCTGACACAGTGAAAGTCAAGGGATATTTTTAAAACCGAATTATAAAGTGAAGTCATTCCCTATTGTTTTGAAACCTGATGATTCAAATCTTGATCACTACCGCTATTCATCTATTTGTGATTCATTTCGGTACTCTTTATATTCTAGCAACATTGTTTTTGAATTCTCTTCATAATGCAGGGCTTCATCAATATTAGGCCAAATAGCGCTGCTGTATTCTTAATGTGTTGTTGAAGAGCAATCGCTTCTTCATTTCCGCTTGTATCACAACTGCTCGCTCTGAAACCTCGCTCGGGAACAAAGTGTACAATTTAAAGCCTTTGCAAAGTCACATCTCAGTCGCAGCCCCTAACCGCACCCTCACAATCCTCACACTATACTGGAACTCTGTAGACGTGACACAACACTTTCCTCTTCACATCTCTTGCACAACAAATACACCAACGCAATTTTCACAAAACACAAGCTTTTTCAAACCCCTCGAAAACACTTGTACCAATGCATCCTTCTCCCATTACACACATCCTTAAGTCTATTAGAACACACGTGCTCTTCTGGCCCTCAAAAAGCCCTCGTACACTATATGCCTGAAAATATTTCAAGCTGCAGCCTATGTAAGCCGCTTGTCTGCCCTCAGAGCTGACGCCTCGGTTACACCCCAAACTCCCTTCGTTTTGATGACACGACAATTTTCTCTCTGCTAAGAAAAGCATCAGTTTCTCGTAAAAATAATCAATATAAACAGTTAGAAATATATTTTCTCAGTTCAGCGGGGTGATCAGCTTGCTCAGCTTTTCGTGCTTCACCTGGCGTAAAATTTCATCGAGGCTCTACGAACAGAACCGGGAAAGCTATTGTCCTCAGTTCGGGATACTAGAGTTCAAATCACCGTCTTTTTGACTTCATTTCCAACTCGAGGAGTGTAACAAAAAACAAATGTCGTTGGACTCCACCTTGTAAATTATCTCTTTGTCATCGTTTTAGGAAAGCTATTTTTTTTACTGGAGGAGTTCTGGCTCTTTCGAAATGGGCTTGAATTTTCAATTCCCCACATCAGAACGTAAGACTGATCTTCTATTAATTCTGATATGTACAAGCGTTCTACTAAATATTTAGTAACCCAAAATACAAAAGCTGTAGAAGCATCGTTCGTAATTTTACCTGGCATTGTTTCACCTTGCAACATAAATTTCTTCGAAGTCTTATTTAAGAATTTATAGATTCTTAGGAATTTAATTTATTAAACATTTACACATTATTAGCCTTAATAGGATTCATTCCCATATACATGTGGGAATGATCATTTGATAAAAGATACAATACGCCAATATATGTATATACATCACGTGCAGCGTATTTAAGATATATACGTACAAGTCATGTTTCTAATTTAGCAGGAAACTTTTTAACTTTATATTTTTTGTTTTTCCAAACTATTGATGGCAGAAACCTATGCTTTCACAAGAAATGAAAAGGCACGGAGTTATCGTGGCTATAAAGGCTGAACGTAGTAATTTTGATATGTTATTCAAGAAGATATCAGATACAAGCCTCATGTGAAGACATAAATTTAATTTATATCAGAATAGGTAGATAAAAACCCTTTAATCAGACGTAATAGGTTCTCAAAAAAATCTAAAATCCCAGCATAGAATGATGTCATTTGATTCACCGTTACACAAGGCTCAAGCAAAGCAGGAGTGGATAGTAAAAAATGTTCATGCACGTGTAACCCCTAACATTTACCCTCCGAGCTCCCCACACTTCGATCCAATGGACTTCTATACACGGAGCATAGTTGAACAAGAGGTAAATGAGCACCCTCATAACACTAAAGAGTCCTTAAAAGCCTCAATAGTTAGAGCAATGCCTAATATGATCCCGGATTATTTGATCCAAGCATGAAGGCAATTCAGCAGTCGCGTAGAAGCCATTGTCGAAGCTTGAGCCTTTGTTGGATAGAATTATATAAGAATTTGGTAATTCGTATGTTCATAAAGGTTTTCCCCAAAACAACAATATCATCTGTTTTTAAGATTCATTTTCGTGTAGGTATAAATCTGCCCTCATATACATATCTTACGCCTTATATAAATAAATATGGGGCATCTGAAGACGAATTGTCATGTCACATACAAAAGTATATTTGTTTAATTGTTATACGTTGAAATAATTAGTTCTACTATAACTTTTCATCTGAAAAGAATCTCGCTTCAAAGAATACCATTATCATAACAAGTGCGTTATGATAATGACACAAAGCTCTGTGTTCCATTCTGCTCGGTCCAGGCAGCGCGAGAGCTTGTCACTTCACTTTACAGAAATGTCCAACATCCCTCGTAATATCCTTTAATATTTAAATAATTTAATGCTCTGGAGAAAAAATAGCTTTTCCCAAGGTCTTTTCATTTAGAAGTGGAGACGGGAAAATAGAGCAGTATTTGTTTCGTTCATGGCACTTGTACTGAATGGGCAGCTGCAGAAATTATAAACAAGGTATTACAATGCTGTAGCCTTCAATACAGGAACTTCATAATTAATGAACACAAAACTCCCTTCAGCAAAGCTCAATCCCTTCTCAACTGATGCCAAAATACTTAAATATTTAAACTCAAACTACATGCTGTGAAAGCAAAAGAATAAATTATTTCACAAAATTTTACATCGCAGCTCAATTAAACATTCTAGCAAGAAATATTCACATCAGCCATAAGTCTTGAACACCACTGTAGATCAGAAGGGACTCAGACATTCTGCTAACTCTTAAACTCTGAGCTCAAACCCCAAAATTGTGCACCCTTGAACTACAGATATTGGTCGCAATAGAGTCGGATCCACCCCCAAGTTTCCCACCAGGCAGCTCTAGGAGCAACGCTCACCTTCAGCTGGTCGTAAAGATGCTGCCTGCACCAGCACTCCAGGTAGCGACACCCAGCCTCGTAAAGCGTTCCAAAACCGCGGTATGTGCTAGCGGATGAGCTCTTACAAATCGTGTAGGTCCATATAGATGTCTTCAGGGCGGAAAATGCGGTATAAAAGCCACCAAACCCTCCGAAGAATTTTCACGATGCTCTCCAATAACACTGACTTGTGCTGCCAGAATCAGAATATATTTTTATATATCAGCAATGTTTTTGGTTTTGTTTTGTTTGGGTTTGATCCGTATCATAATCCTGTACTAATCCTTTATAATCACTAATTCGTTCGTATCAATCCAGTAACAAAGCCTTTGAATTGTGATCACTGTTGAACTGACAGTTTTCTGGGAGGTGGCACACTGATTTTAGGGTTTTATCAGGCGGAGGGTGTCAGGAGGGTAAGTACATGCCAGAACAAAGGGATCTTTAACGAGAGAAAATCAATGTCACTGCAATCAAACTCAGAATAATCCACGTTTCCAAGTACGTATCAGAAATCTTTAGTAATCATTGCTAACGGTTTACCTCCAAACAAGTCTAGAGTTATAGCAGATAATATTAGAAATTCTATGATATCATATGTATGTTTTTACGAATAGCTTTGTCTGAATAGCATACTATACATTATTATTTAGTGAATAGGTCTTTACATGCCTTGCTTTAAATAAAAAAATTATAAGAAGGGTGAAAAAATTTGAACTGTGTTTCATAAATTGAAAAAATATTGTGTCCGATAATGGTACTAGAGTAAATTTGAACAGTCATTTCATGCATTTGTGTTGTGCTGTAGAAGAATGACACTTTAGTTTTGAGTGTCAACTGCATACGATAACAGAATCTACTAGTTTAGGTATCAGATACTTTAACAAATCATCTGCCCTGTCAGTGAATTTCTGATCGTAATTGAGTAACTTATGTTTTAGTTAGCGTAAAATGGCAGGCATTCATAACATTGATTACAGACAATGAAGCTCCGCTTGGTATCTATCAATGCAATAATGCGATTAAGTAATTGATGAACAATTGTGTGGGAATTGTAGCGGATTTTTGTGAATTTCATTCATCATATGAAAGTCCTCCGTACACTGGCTCGTCAAAGCAACTCAAAAGTTTGAAATTTACTTGAAATGAGAGCGTTTATTTGTGGCCTTTGATATGATTTCAGTTACCGCACCGTGGCAGGCTCAGCTGAATAGCTTCTTTAGAACTTCTGCCATTTTTTGCTAGCAAAGAAGAAAAATTTTGACCGCATTTACTAAACATTTTCGTATGCATATGTTCATATATAATTTTTGAGGAAGTAGAGGATCTGCTGAGCATGAAACAACGTTTATTGTTTTATAAATCGTTCCTTAGAAAAAATATGAAGTAGCTGTTACTCTTGTCACTTTTACTTCCGCAGACATGCTTAGCGCATCTGTTTTACCGTCCTAAGAACACCCATAAAGGAGCTCCTGCCAATCCTTGATCTAACACTCAAGTTCCAGTTCCGACTTATACAGGGTCAGGCAAAATGATCTGACACATTTGTAGGTTAAATTTGTAGGTTAAATATGTCAGATCATTTTGCCTGACCCTGTATTTCCACTCAGATAAGAAGTACTTCTCCAACTTTCATCGGCCCCTAGTATCGACAGGTGCGATTTGTTGAGCTTGCAATTTATCGGCCAGCAGTAAATCAAGACAAGCAGCCTATTAATCAGTACAGGGCCTTCTATACTTCTGTATATGGGGTTGTGTGCACATGTATTTATGCTTTATGAATCTTGTGTGTGTATGGCCAACTGAAGCGGCTCCTTGTGTAGGCACAGACTTACGAGAGCGGCAAGCGTTGTCTTAATACATGACTGAGCGACTGAAGATCGGTCTCCGACCAAGAGCAAGAATAATGAAGACCTTGAGGAGCCAGCGGTGTATGGCGTGTGCACATCTCTATACTCTCGAGCACATATTCTGTAAGGAAAGACGCTATGATAGAGTGTTAACACTGAAAGATTTTTGCTCACACACCAAATATTTAAATTTAATTTCACGTTTTCACTCACAACGATACACAACTATGTTTTCCATAGGATGCTCATTTTCCTACAGGTAAACCTCACCATAACTCATTCCTAGGCACCTACAAGTACAAGTACAGGTCTAATTTAGGAGCCAAATGGTCTTTGTTATACGACCCTCACAAATGCACCAGTTACGAGCTGTTTCAGTTTACGGGCATCACTAAGATTTCTTCTGAGAAAACAAGAGATCTGATGACGCAGATCTATTGCTCATCTCAGACTCGGATAGCATGAACTCCTCAACTCGAGACAACAGAAATATTACCGGGAAAATATGTGATATTTTCCTAGCCTAAGCAATCGTGATTATGACGTGGCGATAAATGCATTTTTTTATGGAAAAATGACATCGCAACTACTCATAAGGTGGTGGGATTACATAAAAAATGTTTATGAAAACGAATGTTCATCACCGTATGACACAATAGAAACTTTTGATTCACTAATATAATAGCCTCGCCTTCAAACACTTGTTAGTTGGAGATGGAAATTAAGAAAAATTATTATTTACAAGTTTGCATAACAGCAGACGCTAGCATTGTGTAACTGTGATCGTTTATAAGAGTAGGTTGGAGTTTGTATGATATTGATCGAAAATACATTTCTCGTGGCTAAATATGAAACTGAACGTGTGTACATTTTTGACCTTCACCTTAAAAAATTAGATCAGAGCTGCTAAAATATCAATAGACACATTTATTTAAAAACAATTGTGGGTTGTGAGCTTTATACCGCATATCCTATCTTAATTTTATTGTATAGTAAAGTTGTACAATATAGTGGTCATTCTCTATCACTAATACCAACAACAATACATTCCTCGTAAAGAATTTAATACCCCTATGAAGGAATAAACAACACTCCCCAACTGATGGTCAGAATAAGTATAGACATATTGCATTACTCTAGGGACTTTGTACTAATTCTCCATACAAAACATCAGAGCGAAACGGCTTCTCTGTTGTTTGTCCTGGGTAAATGTTATTACGTGGTCTCGTGGACTGATTCTGAAAAGATTGCAGCCGAAATTTTTTAGGAGCTCTGACACTCTTGCTTCCCAACTCTCGCCTAGAAAGGAAATAATAAATTCCTTTAACTTCCTTAGAGTCGACGGCTCTGACCCTTCCAGCTGTCACTCTCTGAGGTCATACGGAGTGCGGCAACATAACTTCCTTTTTTAAAGGAAGCTCCTTTCAAAAAAGGAAGTCATGTTGCTGCACTCTGTATTCTAGAGTGAATTGCTGAATACGTGAGGTTGGAGTTGGAACTAAACATTGTTGCTGTCTGCTTACTTCTACTCCAAAGAACTTTTCCTTGTTCGTCAGGACGTCTACTTGTTAAATTACTGATATATTTCAATGTACTACAGAGTTGCCTTACGGCCACTCAATTCTGTAACTACATATCCACTACAAATTGCTAAATTTTACATCTATGTGTGCTTTTATACTTTTTGGATCTGTCAGAAAGGAGTATTCATTATGGGATTTGTATTTTCGCAGCTACGTGTGCGGCTGAGATGTAATGCACAGCACCGTTTAGAGCATTGTTCGCCCGTATAAAGAGACATGAGTTCAAAACATTTCGAGAGCTTAGCCTCAAGTGCCCACACCCCAGCGACACACCCCTGTAAGGCCCCACAATGAGGGAATCCCACACCATCAGGGGGGTCTTACTTTTGCCGCGTCTTTACTCATTTTCCGCCGGTCGCAAGCGTGGCTATTTTGGGCTGGCGAGGACGACCAAACTTGGCACAGTGCCACCAAACCCACCCCCTGTCTCCCCTGCCAGTCCTCTGGTCCCCTTGTTTCCCCACCCTGTCTCTCTACGCACCAGGTCTATCCTCTTTCCCCTCCTCCTATCCTCTTTCCCCTACCGTCTTGCCGCGCAGGTGGCAAGTCTGCCCACTTGTCGTCCATCACACGTAGTTGCCTCATCCACATTTATGCACATACTCTGGCGTTAATACTCAGCAGAACTAGCGAAAGACTTTCGCACGAATGTTGTCACTGTAAAAGTCAGTTAACCACCAGCACTGTCAGTGTTGCTGTTTTGTGTAGTTTGAATAACAGCAACACTGTCAAATATTGATAACGCAGCTCTTAGTAAAAGAGCAACACTGCTCAGTGTCATCAGTGTAACAGTCAGTTTCGAACTACTTGTGTCTGGAAAGCTTTACTCTACTGAGGTGCAGTAGTTTACACCTATCCTTAACAGAATGCGAAGAACTCAGTGAATTATTTCATGTACGATTGTTCCTACCTCGAAGCTTCACATATGTATACCCGTGTATCAATAGCCAAACTTTATGTTCAGACAAAGTATACAACTGACGTGAAACAGTAATCTCCATACATCGTTATTTTATATTTGTGAATAAAAAACAGCAACGTTCATAGAACAAAAGGACTCGGTAATAATAAAAAGAAACTCTATTCATTCTCATAAAATCTGTATCACGTGAACTCGAACGTTATTTCTTCGTTCACTCTGTACGTGAATGAGTATAATGTCAATGTAACGAATTAGCTGTGTTACCGAGTGAGAACAAAAAGCACCATTACATTTTCTTGCAAAATATTATTATTTTGCACCTCCATATAAAGGTCCGTGAGGACGTCAAATTCTTTACAGAGAAAACCTTGAAAAATGTGAATTTTTCGTTAGGAATTTATTTGCATAAAGGAGTAGTGATTGGGAGCCGTATGCAGGAGTCATATTGGAACGGCGTCCTCGCTTTTGAAGACCATGGACTTTTCTGCAGCGTTGCTGACCAAAATTTCTATAATATAAACCTTGACTATTTTATAACTTGAATTTTTGTGCTGAATTCTTCATTTGTGATGGACACAGTATAAGGGAACTTCAATCATTCGTTTTGTGTTATTCAAAAGTTCGCATTTCTTATGCAGGTTTCTAAATTAGTAAAACGTCATCCTTTCTATGAGAAAGGCCTGCAAAATCTCTGTCAAGAGCTCGAATCACAAGCCATGAGTGTGTTTGGTTTTGACGTTGCCAATGAGTGCAATGAAGAACAGCTGATATTAAACTGGAGCTTAAACTTGCATGGGATCTCAACCTGGGGTTCGCGAATCCTTTCAAGCAAATGGGCGTAATAAATTCATTTAACTTTAAAATCATTTGATAATATCATTTGCGATAACAATGTGCATTAAGGGAGTCAAAATATTACATTTTTTTTGTGTCAGCCGACTAGGTGTTGAGAGTGACAGTCTTATAACTCGGGAAGTACTTAATGGAAAAAAGGTCCAAAAGCCAAGCTGAACTGAACCCTTCCATGTATCATCGATCACTTTTTGAGCTTCCAGCAACGACTTTGACAAATATTTTGAGCTCGTTGTCAAATGATGCGAGGGAAAAAACTCAAATGATAAATTCCTTTCAAGAATTTAAACGAATTCATTACTTTACATTTCATCATTATTTGGTTTCCCTTAGTTCGTCATTTAAGAAAAACTTATAACATCAAGGATTTCAGAAACGCTTCCATTGAAACATTTTTGCTGAAATACCCATCAAAATGTAATTGCAGGCTATACAACAGTCTCTTGTTGCTTATCAAAATAGCACTACCTCATTTGAAATTCATTCTTTTCGTGTACCTCGAAATTGAAGACTATGAAAAACAGAATATTTCATTTGGCGTTCTTCTTCCAATAGTAATACGTGAGAAGTTCAGAGTAAGTGTCCCTCACCATGGTAGTTGAGGACAATCTTTCTTCATTAAACAACTGGATGACAAGAAAAAAATCAAAGCTTCATAAACACAAGCGTTTTTCTCTCTTAATTGCGTCCCTCGCTTAAGAAATGAACATTTTCTGAGGAAATTGCGTCCTAATGCGATAAAGCGTTGGCTCAGTGAACGTTTTGCAAGTAATTTAAATTGTTAATAAACTTTCTTTGCGGCGTTGTGAGAGCCTTTTATCAGAACATATATAGATATATATATATAAATATAAATATATATATTTTGAAGAAGATTTTATTTCTTGAAGAAAACAATGGCTGTAACCACCCCGTAAGCCTGTCAAAATAGACACCTCTATGGCTTACCCAGCTCACTATGCAGCATTATTAGAAATCTTAGAAAAAACATGTCGCGCTATTTTTTCCTTTCTCTGTGGATGAAGCGCTATTTTCATTTGAAATATTCTTAAACTGTGCGTTCTTTTTTCACTTTCTCTGTCGTTAAAGCGTTATTTACATTCAAATTATTCTAACTCAAATTTAAAATCATGGTCGACAGGCATGAACACATAGACTTCATATTAAGTAACTAAACTTGGGCAACGTCATTGACACGCTCAATAAAGTGTTTAAGATGATGTACCTGACACAATATTTTTTATTGACATTGCTTACTCTACAACTCATGACAGCAACTTTGTGTAAAAGTTAACGTAGTCGTTCCTATGAAACCCTGAAGTGGAAAAAGCGATAAAAAAGATCGAGACTAACACATAGGAGAGACAACGGTGATCTAAAAACTGAATAATGTTCGATACTGTCGAAATAAACTTAAAATAATCAACGCTTCATCTCCAATTGGTATAATGGATGATTCATTTGGTACAAATGATGACTTGCAATAATGAATGATTGAAAAAATAAATGCATTGATACGTGCTGCTTTACTAAGCGTCATGGTAATAAGTGTCCTGTTACTGTCATGTTACTGACCGTAATTATACAGTAATGTTGCTGAGTCCTGTGTTTCTGGGACTCATATTATTGAATGTCGTATAATTTACCATACTACTGTGTATCTTGCCATTAGGTGCCCTGCTACCAAGCTACACTATATTTAGTTAATTGTCTCTGTTAAAGAGTTAGCTTAGTTAGCCAATAGTTGACTCGTCCCTGTAGTGACACGATTTTGAAGAGCATAATGCACAATTGAAAGCGAGCAAAGGGCGGGGATAAATGGAGTGGAGGTGGGAAGGATCAAATGGAAGGGCAGAAGGAGTGAACTGGTACCAGGCCTTACGCTCTCTGAGTGGAGGGAGAGGGTAGGGGAAAATGCCCCCTAAGCTAGATGAGCTGCGGATGATGATGAAATTCCAGCGCTAGCATCGTAATTGCCTGGCAGCGGAGGCACGAGCCTGAGGTCTGTTAACTGCAGTAGGCGTTGCTCCAGCTAGACCTAATAACCCGCTACTTTTATTGAGTGTTATTAAGGATGCTAACTTCGTTTACCAGGCTCTTTCATAGAAAGTCTTAAAAAATCTTTCTCGATCTTTTCGAAGGAGTTATTACGTACTGACAAAATCCAGCGCTGATGTCAGGTATTAAACTGTAGCTGAAACTCATTCCTTCTTGCTAATCTCACTATTTAAATAAGGGCTCTTTTGAATTAACAGGCAAGCGCATAATCTGGATAAATGGATAGCTGTGAGCCGTACTCTAACTTTCTTTAAAAGTAGAGTTTTTATTCTCTTAAAGCCCTCGGTTTTATAAACGGACAATTCCATGTAAATCTGAAATGCAGTTGAAAGTTATGTGTTGCTGCTGAACTTTAATATTCTAGTAATTTAAATAAAGTAATTATAATGGGTTGCGAAATAATTAACGAATGTAAATTTCTTAGGTGCTTTAAGTATTTCCAGGTTCTAAGTATTTGTTATCTTGACACTCTTTATTTCATTTATTCTCTAAAGGATGAAGGAATTCGATCTCGTCTTAAGATTGAAAAAATAATGTTTTACAAATTGCAAGCACATAAGAAGACGAGCCTTCATTTTTAATCAAACCCTGAATTCTTCCTTAGTTATAGCTAAATTATTTAGCATAAAAGAAACTGAGTCTTAATTATATGAAACTCGACAGTTCCCGTGGAAATTCCACGATTTAGATTTGAGTAATTTAAAATTGTTGTAAAGATGAATATATTAAAGACTTATGACGAATTATTGTGTTTTAAATGAATGTTTTTCTTTTATATATACAGAACTTCCGTTCTGTATCTTATCTACCGATAACTTGGCCCTGATAATACCCGTTGAAATTACTTGACTTGAAAATGATCAAATTAAAGATTTATGAAACAAAATACACACTTATGTTTTACCCGTGGAATTATCATAATCTGAATATTTTTTATGAGTATATACAGAACTTCCATTATGTACCGTATATACCAATAACATGGCCTTGTAAGAGAAGAAAGCTAATAACGAAAGTATAGAGTATTTTATAGTGATCCGGCGCCTTTGATATCCACAATACAATACTTGTAATACATGCATACCCGTTCTGATTTCAGTTCAATGATTTTTCTCCAGTAATAGATAGGAAGTAATAGGTCGGAAAAACACAGATAGAGAGAAATGGAGACACATGGTAGATGATATATGTAGATATCATCATTTGAACCGCTAATATTTATTCGTTCTGAATTTTCAGCTTTTTTGCTTGTAAAAAGTTAGTCATTCGGGGTGAAGGAAATTCATCTACAAAACTCAGTATAGTTTTATACCTATTCGCCTTTCAAATCTCAATTTGCTGTAAGAATTTCAGTCAAGTTTACTCTTCTGTCTCACAGATTCATCAGTCTTCCAGTTTCCCAGTGTAGCTGAACTCTATTTTTCAACAGTTATTGGAGTCATTCTTTTATAAATTAAAACCCTGTGGCGCAATATTATTTGACAGTGTGACAAAAGCAGCATGATCATAACATTTTGAGTCTTGTTCTAAGAATTCTGAGCTCTGAGGAGACTGGTTGGGCTATGGAGAAGAGGCGTTTTAAGGAAGCAATACTGGAATTATTGTATTTAACGAGTTGCACTTCAGCATCTCAGAATTTGAATACAAGTAAGGCTTCGTTTAAGGAATGCACTGTGAAGGAAAAGATTATATTTCGAGCAGCTGCAAACCTTTCGTAAGGCTCCCCAACCATACTAAATTCCTAAGTAAAGCCTGGGGCTTTTCCTCAACAACTTCTCTGAGAATTTGTTGCCAAAAATGAGTCTCCCGACAAATCTGCTCAGAGTATTGCAGAGCTCCTAGCTGAACACAGACCTAAACGACTGAACGCAGATTTTGTCACATCGGTAAAATTTGTACGGGTGGTTGAGAATAAGGACTACATATGTAGGGCAAACCAATTTATCACTATAAAGACTTCGATTTATTTTAACATAAATGCTGATGTGTTTACCATATATAAAGCATGAAGAATCGACCTTTAGTAAACACTCTTTCTGAGCCGAGTTATGAAAACGAATTGAAAGTCCAGCGTGTTTGTAGTCCTTACATCAAAAGGTGCTGCCGCAACTGAACTGAAGTCTAAGTTCGCCAGGCTTCGAAAAGTTTGAGGTGAACATAACTCAATGCCTGGTCGTGGGTGCGAATAATTTTCTAGAATGCATCGGTGAGAATTCACAGCTATCGAGAAAACACTTTTATGTGTCCTGGAAGAATGCTATTGATGTACAGGGCTTTAAAAGTATCTAAGAAAGGATATTTTCGTTATAGTATGATCTTCAATGCAATTTATTTCATATATGGTAACATAATATTTATTTATTAAACAATAAAATAAACATAAACAAATAATATTTATAAATAAGTTTTTTAATAAAAATATTATCATGATGCCCTGATAATTGTCAAGTCTCTAAACATTTCAAAATCCTTGATACTCAAAGTTTGAGAGGGATTGAAAACGACAGGTAATGATATTTCGAAGGCTGCAGAAAGAAAAAGGCATTGCGGATGTTCAGAAACTGAAGGAACACCGCATGCAACGAATAAGTTCAAGGTACTAGGAACATTAATCTTGTAAAATAAATTATCGTCATAACTAATAGTTTCCTAATTATGGACTTTTTCTCATGGGAATTGAATTCTTTATTTTCTTTTTTCAGAATGAATTTCTTTATTCTTTATTTTGAGCACAGGTGAATCAATTATTTTGAAAGATAGATAAAAGATAAATTTCTCGTAGCTCACACTACGAGAGTGCCAGGCCGTAATTCAACGTTACTGCGCTTTTCAACAGTGTACACTTAGAAACAAGAAAATAAGAAGTGAAATCTAATTCACTACTTTTCCCACATTAATATAAATTCAGAGTACTCCTGTCGAATAATTTTCATTTTTATAATCCTACTCGTTAAAAGCCTCCTCACCTGCAACATTAAAGTTTTGTAATTTTGTGTTTTGATTCATTAAACAAAAGTCCAACGTACGGAACGATCCACAGCGAAGAGTGAAAGTATGCGGGGAGAAATACGAGGGTAATTAAAAAAATACGCGGAATGCTCCCATGATCCAAGGGCCAACAAGATCAAACCTATTCGAACATTTCAGTCAGAAAGAACATGATATTTGCCATCTAACAGTTGCTAGCAATCAGTATTCGTCTGGAAACGAAGCCGTGAGGTGATACTTGATAAAAGGTCATTTTTTGTCCCATGAAACGTGTGGATTTTGCGATAAGAACCGACATAAATTTTTTAGTAAGGCTTGATTGGAAAAGAACAGATATCATTCAAGCTTTGCAGAACGTTTATGGGATCATGCTCCGAAGAAAACTTGCGTTTACAAATGGATTGAAAGATTTCGAGATGGTATAGAAGCTGTTGAAGATGATGAGGGTCGTGGAAGACCAACAACCTCGAAAACTTTTGAAAACGTTGATGCTATTAGGAGCCTAATCGAAGAAGAAAGGAGATTGATAGTTTGTCAGATACCTCAGACAATGAGCATATCGGTTGATTCAGCTCATTCGATGCTGCATGATGATTTAGGCCTCAGCGAGCTTGCACAGATGGGGCCCCAAAAGCATTGCGCCCATATCAGCTAAATCTTAGAAGCGAATTGTCAACGGCAATTTTGACCAAAATTGAAGCGAATGAAGACAACTTTTTCAGTCGAATCATCACTGGGGATGAAACATGGGTTTACCAGTATGTTCCTGCAGTCAAAACAATGGCTTCCACGAGGATCATCTGACCCAATCAAATTCAAATCTGAGATGTCTGTCAATAAGGTAATGACAACCGTTTTCTAGGATTCTGAAGGAGTTATACATGTAGATTTTTTAGAAGGTCAAAAACTGTCACAGGAGCCTATTATGTAGAAGTTTTGAGAAAATTAAGAGCAGATTTAGCTAAATAGCGTCCAGGAAAGCTCCATCGTGGAATCCTCTTCCATCACGACAACGCCCTAGTGCATTCTTCACGCGTTACAAAAGAAGTTTTGAAAGAATTTCGATTGGAATTGCTGCCCGATCCACCTTATAGTCCAGATATAGCCCCTTCTGACTTTTTTTATTCCCGAAACTCAAAGAACAGTTGAAAGGCACCCATTTTAATAGCACTGATGAAGCAAAACACGCAGCAAAAACATGGCTCATAAAGGGGTCTCCAGATTTCTTCAAAAATGGTCTAAAAGGATGGAAGCACCGCCTGGAGATATGCATCGACCTTGACGGAGATACTACAATGCATATACGGGTGCTTTATCATTAGAGTCGTGAAATATTATTTGTTAGTGACAAAAGGGTGTGGGTAAAGGTAAAGAAACGAAAACAGATTTATAATTTAGCATTTACAATGTTCAACTTAGGGATTACAGCTAGAAGTGAGTGGAGTTTAGAGCAGGCAACGAAGTGTCTCTTTACCAATATGAATAATAAGTAAGCCAGTTCTTTAGAATGGGGAAAATGACAAATTGTTCACCAAAAAGTAAAATGACGCATGGTGGCATAGTATAATAATGGTAAAAGAGTAGCAAGCAATTCCATCACTGGATTGTCATGTAGAGCATTCCTCGTGACGTCACTGACACGCGTATGGGCGGTGTGATACTGCGCATATCATATCATACAGCGCATGGCCGGTATGATACCGTGCATATCATACCGCTCATGGGCGGTGTGATACTACGCATATCATATCATACCGCTCATGGGCGGTATGATACCGTGCATAACATACCGCTCATGGGCGGTGTGATATGATACTGCGCATATCATATCATACAGCGCATGGGCGGTATGATACCGTGCATATCATATCATACCGCTCATGGGCGGTATGATACTACGCATATCATATCATACCGCTCATGGGCGGTATGATAACGTGCATAACATATCATACCGTGCACGGGCGGTATGATACCGTGCATATCATATCATACCGCTCATGGGCGGTATGATAACGTGCATATCATATCATACCGTGCACGGGCGGTATCATACCGCGCATGGGCGGTATGATACCGCGTATATCATACCATACCGCAAATGGGCGGCATGAAAGAGGACCGTCACAGAAAGCCTCATATACAAGGGAAAGATGTCAACCCACCGGCGCATTTGTTAGCCGACATCGACGTGAGTGGGAGATCAGGAAATGTATTACCGAACAGGACTATTGTTGCAAGAATTTGTCCGCCCAATTGCTACATGTTGATAAACCTCGTAATAGAAATTATTTCTGGCACTTATAGCAGAATATTTTACGTGCTTTTATTGATAAATCATCAATGCATTTAACGAGTACTGTGACTACTTTATTTCGAGAACTAAAATAATTTACGTACGGGGCATCAATTCATTTGATTAATGGCCCACTGGAACTATCGAGCAAAATGAATTAGTACTCACAACATTGTTCAGAATACAATTTTTATATATTTTTGTCATTCTCTGTCATTGGTAAGTAATGTGTATTGAGTATCGTAACATCTACCATACTTGCCGTCATTATCAAGCGGATCTTTTTACTTGTAGGGTATTCTATATATTACTCTTGCTTCAAATCGATTTTATTAACATCGAATTTATCCAAACCATGGTGGCTGCACTACGGCATTCCGGCACGACTATACGTAATGCAACGCACAACACCATTTACTGATGTACACAGCACAACAGCAGTAAATGGAACAAGTAAAACATTGGTCCTCGGCATCTTCTGGAATGTTTCAGAGCAATATCAGTCTCTGAAATTCTCGTTCCATAACAGTCGTTACCAACTCCTTTAGTCCCACTACATCGAAGATGTTATATTAGCAGCAATAACAATATCTGCAATTTTATATGATGCTTTGAGAAGTGGTTCTGTAGAATATTAAATTCTCGCACTGATTTAGTATCTGTCTGAAAATGTTGAGAAATTGTTGTACTAAGTAATGTCAAATTTTCAGTGCGATAGGGAAAATATCGTAGTTAACAGGGTAGGCATAATGCGTATCAATTTAAAATCCAATATTACTTTCAAGCATTTCATCGGAAAAAAAATTGAACAACTTCTCAATAATTTAAAGTTACTTCATCAAGGAAATCTATTGCAATTTTTGAGCTTGTTTTTAGTGATTTTAGAATTAAAACGTTTTAGTATTTCTATGTGTTTAACATCCTCTCTAATATCCGCCATCAGGATTAAAAAATCAATTATTTTTTTAGTTGAGGTTTGGATTTTTTGAAAGCCGTTCACGTCATGATTTTTCTTATTTTTGCTTCTCAATATCTTTCACACGAACTGATGACGAATAATGTAAAAATTATACTTTCTGACAACCATGCATTTCTAGCGAACGACTGTCTGTTTTTGAGAAAATATGAAGAATCAATTGGTAACCATGACTAGTTCTCACTGCAAATATGGTAATTATCCATCGTCTATCTTCAATTTGTGAAGCAAGTAACGTATGTACCAAATTTCACCTATTCTGAATTTGAACGTATACCATTTACATGTAAACTGTACAGATCTGTTGAACTATGTTGCATAAATATTTAGATTAAAGGATCAATGATCCCAGAAGCTACTGAAGCTCAAGCAGATCTTATTTTACATCCATGGCACTTACTTCAACAAACGTCATTTGCATTATTTCTTGTACTATCATCAGCTTGTGCGATCATTTTTTTACGAAATAAAGTCATACACCTTCTTAACCCTGCGTTAGTTACTTGCCGGTTACAAACATGCTTTGTCCTATGAGGTGTTTACACACATCAAAGAAATTGAAATAGTGTTGAAATTATTCTATAAAAAATACAACCGTATTGCTGAGTCAGGGTATATCGTCAGTATCTGCTGAGCAGTTTGAATAGTTTGTAGCTAGTTGGTGTTAAGATGAAATAATATAATAAAACAATTAAGAGTACTAAAAAAAGAAATAACTTGCCAACTTTGGAGACTTGAATAAAATCAGGGTGAGTAGACACCCCATAGGCCTAACGCAGGCTTTAATTTTTTTTTGTCTTTTTCATAATATTACTTTCCAATGCATATATTCTTTGTATTCTGTTTAACACTGAGTTATAAGTTTGACAATGACATTTTGCATTTCATTGGTTATCACTCCGTTTCCATCACTCTTCATAATTAAATAAAAATCCATTAAATAGAAACAAGCAGTACATGTTTGCTGCTCACATTACTAAAACAAATACCTTTCGTTAATATATGCTTTACGATGTTGCAAGCACTAATTACTATACATGACATATCTTTTCGTAAGTAGTAGGATTTTTTCGTATGTTTCCATACCAAGATGTTTCAGCCGTACAGAAATGTCTATTTTCCTATCAAAATATGTCCACATGGGGCCGAACACAGCCTTGTACAATGCCTGAATGTGTCTCTCATAATACGTAAGAACAGAGTCAAACATGGCCGTATGCTACCGTCAATACAAGTCAACAAAACTGTACAGAACCGTCAGCGAGAGTCAAGACAAGCAATAACACGAACGTAAAGTGCCGTAAAAAAGAGTCTTGGCAGGTCATAACACGGCCATAGACAACATGTAAGAGAAATGCTGCAAAAAATTTGCTTTCAAAGGATTGTCGAGCACAGCAAGCAATGATGACACCGCAAGGATGCAGTGATTGGTGGTGTACATGGGTGGTCAATATGATGCAGTAGACGATTGTGGATGAATGATGTTATGATGGGTGAATGAATGAATGGACAAAATGCCGATATCGGAAGAACACGAAGCGAAATTATTATGAAGCTATAGATAGAGTCGTGAAAATTAAATTGTTTTGTATGTTTTCAGCATATGGAAAATTGGAGTACATCATAGATATAATGATACGCAAGAAATAACTTTGTTTAGTGGTGTCTTATTTATTAAGTGGAACCTTCTCCTTTCTAGCTCAAACCCTTCATAGTTACCGTTTCTCGACACAGTAATTCAAGAGACGGTCATAATTAGGTTCATTATACAGGCAAAGACTGCATTAGCTTCTTTATTATAGAACACTAGAGACTGTCAGTGCTGAGGAACAGCAGCTATTAATAAGGAGAGAGCTTTGAGCGTTGCTATTCTGCGAAAAACTCCGCTGCTTAATTGCAGCCACCGACAGCGCTCTGTCCACGGCTGGTGAGTTGTAAACTTCCTTCAAGAGGAAGAATTGAAGACGTCAGAGGTGCCAGTAATGTTCTCTTAGGGAAACAAGTCACTCGTGTGCAGTAAGTGAAACTATTAAGTATAATGGACTGGGAGCAGTTCACCGTTGAATACCATTCGATACCTTTAGGTGAATACAATACATGAAATTAAAGATCAATTTTTATCATATGTGAAAATTATTTTCCTGGTATTGCTGAAATTCAGCAATGACAAAGGGATAAAGTTCTTGGTATATGATGCCAGATTTACAATAGAATAAAAAGTAAAATTTCTAAATCACGAGGCGGTACATGTGCGTGACTGAAATCCCTGTGCGTGAGTGAAGTAGCTTGCATGATTGATACCTTCACTTTAGATGGCATGGGACTTGGGTAGCAACTCAAGAATTGGCCAAACGGGCTCGTTCGTATTATCTTATTCCATTCTATTTTATTTTTGGAATCACGCAGTCTACATCATCGGCAATTTTTGGCATTCTCAATGCATCAACCCAGTCTTCTGAAAGGAACAAAGAGACCGATGACTCATCGAACAATATAACATTTTCTATTCTTCAATGGATCAAAATTTTTTCCGTAGCACCACTTCTTTTCAACTGTGTCATGGTCTCCCTCATAATAGGTTTTGAAATTGCAGCCCTACCACGAATAATGGTCTTTTGAGGCTACCATGAATAATGGCTTTGTGGAGCTTCCGTTATACTTTGCATCCCGGAACAAATCGTTTAGCATAGTATTATGTTCTAATCTCCCTTTTTCAGAGAGGTTTTTACTTCTGACCAGCAATGTATAGCAGCTTTCATCACGGTTAAATGAACTGCCGCTTATTTCTTAACTAGTGTACCCAGCCGTTAAAAATGACGGCAGAGATTTTGTGTTAATAACCGTGTCATCAAAAATGATGGCAAATACTGTTGGAAAGGTATTAAATAAAACTACACATAAGAACGCAATGCAATATATTTAGTTTTATATATATTTACAGAGGACAAGCATTTTAATTGAGTATTTCTTTAATGACAACATTCCTAGTGAAAAATAAGACACAGTTTTCTACTGCTGCAATTGACTCTGCAATTCATGTCATATTCGGGTACAATCTACTCGAATCATAGGGCAATACCCCGCCGAACTCTGTATCCACGATACGGACTCGAGTATATAAGGCTCTTGCTCTCTCTAATTTTTTTGAAAGTGACACAAAACATATAAATAAATAAATATATAACTAAATAAATAAATAAATATATAAATAAATAAATATATAAACACACGAGTCATTCTTAGTATTAGATGTTTTTTTTGTAAAATGCAATCATCGTTCGTGCTATCTAATACTAAGAATGACCATCGTGTGTTTATATATTTTTTATTTATTTTTATATTTACTAGTGCAATGCCCGTTATTAGTAATGTTGTATTACAAATGTTGTATTACAAATTTTTGAGCCAGACGTCTAATAATAATAATAGGACTTTGACGATATAAGAATCGTCAAAGCTATTTAAATTCAATATTTATTTTTTGTCAAGTTAACCTTTGACTTATATATTATATCGGTCTATATCCTGATATGAAATTTTTCTCCTAGAAGGAAATGCCACTCATTTGTCATATATATATATATATATATATATATATATATATATATATATATATATATATAGCGTAATTATCATTTTAAAACTTCGATGTTGTTCAGCGTCATGCCGAAGAATTTCCTTTCTTTCTCTAGCTACTCTGTGTTGCTCTGCATTATTCCGTAGAATTGTCAAACGCCGTTCAAGGGTCAAGTTAGCTCTAGCTTCTCGTTGGCGAGCAGCATTGCTTCGTCTTGCCATTTCGCGTTGTTCGTCCGATAGTCTTCGGCATCTTTCTTGTTGTCGAAGTCTTCATGCTTCTCTCGTACGGTTGAACACATTTTTACCGGAATTTTATTCTGAAATATCCTCTATTATCTCTTTGAAGCCTTTCAAGAAAATCACAATTCCGAAAACAATAACTCACTTGCCAAAATCTTTGGCCTTATAACAAGTGGTAGCCAGATTACTGGTCAAACTAATTTAAAACATTTCTTTTCGCATTATTAATTAAAAATATCAAAACATTATGATAAATTTCAACAGAAAAAAGTCCAAAGAAAATTTCTATTTGTAAAAATAAACCGATTGTGTATTATGCAAGTGAAAGGGAATTGAATTGCCACGCAAAAATTATGCAATAAAATGATTTCTTGTATTTCTTAAGCTTTATCCTTTAAGAGTGTGCCACACGGACAGATAGACGGAGGGACTGACGCGGCTCTTATTATAGTATAGATTTATGTGTTTCGTGTCGCTTTCAAAAAAATTGGAGAGATTCAGAGCCTTAAATACTCCAGTCCGTTTCGTGGATACCGAGTTCGGCGGGGTATTGCCCTATGATGTGGGTACATTGTACCCGAATATGACATGAATTGCAGAGTCAATTGCAGCTGGAGAAAACTAAGTGTCTTATTTCTCACTAGGAATGTTGTCATTAAAGAAATACTCTATTAAAATGTTTGTCCTTTGTAAATATATATAAACTAAATACATTGCATTGCGTTCTTGTGTGTAATTTTATTTAATATCTTTCCAACAGTATTTGCCATCGTTTTTGATGGCACAGGTATTATCACAAAATCTCTGCCGTTATTTTTGACGGCTGGGTACACTAGTGTTAAATATTTCTGCTCTTCCTTCAAAGGCATTAGCGTTAATTTAGCACAGACGATTAGTTCTTCATTGGACTACGATAGGTCAGTTATTCTGTGGTTTTATTATTGTACTATAAAAACAAACAGTGGATACCTTGAATTGTGTAGGATAAATGGTTTAAAATCTCAATTGATCAGTAAATGCATAGGATAAACTTTGTGTTATGATTAGCCGAGAATGATTGAACAGAAAAAGTGTTACATTCGTAACACCTTTGCATTATTAACAAAATCCTTTTATTATCAGTCTCCAGCGTTACATTTATGGCTCCTGTAGAACAGTACCGAATAAATAAGGTAAATTTAGAACGTTTGAGAAATAAAAAACACTTCAAGCATTAAACCTGCGAGCATACTTCATAGTTTCCTTCCATGAACAGTTTATACTGTTGTTATTTCCTTACGTTATAATAAGGAATTACGAGGAGAATGTTTTTGGCCTTGTTTACTCTGTGAAACACAACCTGGACGCAGCAGCTCACGAACTAACTTGAAGTCACGCTAATCTGGTCTTGTTGTTCCAAGTTGAGTGTTGCGTTTCAGAATACTCAAATAAATGTTCTTAAACCAGAGTTCTCATTTCAGAGGTCTCATAAGAGTGAGTTTAAACCCGCTTCTTTGCAGTATAGAAATAATTTCAATCGCTATTCTTTTTCCTGTATCCGCTATTCCGATTTATATGAAAATTTGCTATGGCTACGGTTTATCATAAGCAGTAATGATGCTCACAGATTCAGTTGGTGTAAAAGAAGTACGAAATAATAATGTATACTACAATGTCTGCATAACGAGTGCGACACTTAAACAATAACTCGCAGGTGCTTACATTGTGGCACAGTACAACAGGCTACGTAATCTAACGGCAACAGCTAAATCAATTATTTAGTTAATTCATTCTCTGTAAAAACCCTTACATTGTATTTACATGAAGGAATAATACCAATATATGTAGACCAGTAAAATGTTTACACAAATTGATCACACACCCTCTGAGGTACGTCAGACATGAGTTACGATGTTCCATTCCAACATCATCCCGGATACAAGTTTATTACAGAGTTCAGTTCACTACTTCAAACGGTTGCAGCTACTGTGAATCTTGCAATAGCTAAATTCTCGCTTGCGTGATACGTCACCGAGGAGATGGAAGACAGCGTCTCCTTCAGGACTACGTAGAACTAACTGCAAATCCTACCGACATAGTAACCGGTAACTTTCAGTCTGTCTGGATTTATATAGCTAGATTTAAAGGGTCACAGTATTTCTTGTGATTAGTTTTAGAAAAAGCGTTCAATCGGTGTTGTTGTTACTGCGATTCTAAAATTGAAATGAGTTGACTCGAGCGTTCATATAAAATATTTTTAACATATTCCTCCTTAATCCCAGGCATAATAAACTACAACTGGCATCACAATTATTATGTTTCTAATCACTAGAAAATTTTAGGAATTTTCTAAATTGAATCCTTGTATATCTTGTCAATTTGGTTTGTATTATACATTGAATTAAAAACCATAAAACGGAAATTATTTATGAATCAACCTAATATATTGTGAACCACACAATGGCCCATGACAATAAATTCTCGTTAAGACCAAATCACCAAGGAGTTACAAAGCCAATTCTCTGCTCGCCCTGAAGTTTGCGTCCCATCATGGTCCTAAAACGTGTCTTACGAGTTACTTCCTTTGAGAGCCTATTGTTTTGACTCCTTGGCTTGAACTGCTACTTATATAATAGAGAGAACAACAGGGTTGTTCTTTTTGTGACTGATATAAATGATACACCGCGACTGCTTTGTCTTCGGCACAATCTCATGTGGGCATGTGCATACGCTTCACTGCACCACATCTACGCATACTCGTACAACACTACTATTCCACTATATAATAATACACAGTTTGTTGCTTGCTTGCTTGCTTGGTACGTCTATCTGTCACCCTCTTAAGGATTTAGATAGGAGGTAATTCGGTAGGATATACATGTATTGTAAGCAATGTATTATGGATACCAAAGGCACAACTTTCAATAGGAAAATTTCATCGGAAAGCCTACGTCCACTGGCAAATTAAACGAAAAAATTCAGTAAGAAACACGTGAATTTTCACATGTGGGTTTTCTAGTCCCACCATATAATAATACACAGTCTGTTGCTTACTTGCTTGCTTGCTTACTTGCTTTCTTGGTCCGTCTCTCTGTCACTCTATTAAGGATTTTGATAGGAGAAAATTCGTCTACTGATTAACAAGATAAGATATCATGAAATTTTATCCCTAAATTACGATGACATAGATAGTTTCTGGAATATATACTTCAGAATCGAAATATTGCGTTAGAGTTTTTGATCCCCTCGTACGTAAGCTATTTCGCATGTTTTTCCAGTTGAATTCAGTCGTAGCAGTTGCAACTTTGCGTGGAGTAAAGGCCAAATATTCGGAGTATACGTCCTTGGTTGGGTAGTCACGATACGGAGCCCAGTGCTGGGTCATTATAATTTTTCGTTCCCTTGCAAGATGGGGGAAACATTCGTTTAAAAAGTAGCATAGATACAGTCTTCTTCTATTTCATGACTTCTTATTTCTACTTCAAATTATGATATTGGACCAGCACCTTTACATCGACTGCCTCATCCAACGGACACACCGTGAGTTTCTAAAAAACGGTTTCGTCTTGAAGAGTAACTGGTACTATTTGATTTGATAATATTTTTATTTTGAGCGTGCTACATGAATTGCTGTATTTTTTATTGAGTTTTTGATCCTGTCGTGCATAAGCTATTTCGCATATTTTTTGCCAGGAAGCGTCAGGAGCTCTGCTTGCTCCTCTACCTTAGCAATTTGCTGAAAGAAGGTTTTCCTCACCTAGAAGTCATCACCTGCCTGTGGCAGCCCAAAATAATAAACAGAATATAACTTTTCTCAACGGTAAGATGCTCATGATTGGCCTTAATATTAAAGAACGGGGATATGCCGCATCGTCAACAAGTATATTTTTGGATACAAATTTAATCTGAAAAATTCATTAGAACAGTGCAAGAAGCACCAGAAGGAGGGAAACGCAGACTAGCGAGTGAGAGGAATAGAAGGCAAAGATATTAGCAGAGTACGAGTGATATGGCTAATGTTCGAGCCATGGATGCTAAGCTCAAGAGGAGAGCTATCTCTCAAAAAATTCACTGAGAACGCAAAGCAACAATAGACCGTGATCGTGAAAAACGCGTCTGAAGAAGCAAACTTCGTCGAATGAAAGCAGTGTAGAGAGAAGAAAGATGGATAGTGTAAGAAAAGCTGAAGTATGCACTGCGGTGTCACAAGAATAAATCGAAAGAAAAGATTAGACAGGGAAAGATTTGCGGGAAGGACAGCCACCATATTGCAAGAAGACTTGCACGAAAGGAGAAGAATTGAAACTGTTGGAATTGTTGTTCATTGGCCAACACCACTGAAGTATTATCATGGAATCCCTACCGTTATTTTTGAGGTTGAGTACACTAGTACACATAATAATACCCAGTTTATTACTTGCTTGCATCCTTGATCTGTCTCTCTGTCACGCTCCTAAGGATTTAGATTGGAGAAAATTCATCTACTTAATAACAAGATGAGATATAATGACATTTCAATTCTGAATTACGATGGCAAATAGAGTTTTTGGAATATATGCACGAAAGTCGAAATACTACATGTTGAAATTAATTATTTTTTTTATGACATGTATTAACTTCTCAATAGAACAGGTATACATGTATTGTAAGCATTGTATTGTGGATACCAAAGGCTAATCCTTCATTGTGGAAACTCCTTCGCAGAGCTCGCGTGTTTTTTACGTGTGGGTCTACCAATAGAAAATGTAGTTCCATTTCTCTGTGTGGGTTCGTCTCTTTACTTCCTATCTATCATTGAAAAAAAAATTATTGAGCTGAAATCAAAACGGGTATACCTGTACTATAAACATTGAATTATGGATACCAAAAACGCCGAATCATTATGAAATACGCTGTTTTTCCCGTTATTAGCTTTCTTCTCTTACACGTCCATGTTATAGGTGGATAAGATACATAATGGAAGTACTGCATACATTCATGAAAAATATTTAGAATCTGATAGTACCATGGATAAAACTCAATAAATCATTTTATTTCATCGATTAATAATTTAACACTTTTAAACCCTGGGTACTATCTAGGCCATGTTATCAGTAGATAAGATACATAATGGAAGATCTGTATGCATTGATAAAAAATATTTATTTCATATACGATAGTTCGTAGGAAATCTTCAATGCGTACGCTGTTATGATAAGTTCAAATTAGTCATATCTTAATTGTAATAGCAGTAGATTATAAACTCATGAAGTTACTTTAAACAGGTGCCGCGTAACCAAATTTTATCTGAAGATAGATAGATAAGTAAAAAATAATAATTTATTTTTGTTGTGAAAACAATTCGATAAATAACAATTCGATATTGCATTACCAATGGCAATCTACTAATATAATAGGCAGTGTATCTCCATCTCTCACTATTTCCTTATCTGTGTGTGCCCATCCCATTACTTCCTATCAATAACGGAAGAAAAATTACAGAACTGAAATCAAAACGAGTATACAGTACATGTATTACAAGCATTGTATTGTGAATACCAAAGTCACCGGATTACTATAAAATAAGATAATTTATCCCCGTTATCAGCTCCCTTTTCATATACAGGCCATGTTGTTGGTATATAAGAAACAAAATGAAAGTTCTTTGTGTATTCATGAAAAATATTCAAGTTCTGGTAATATCACGGGTAAAACTGAAAAATGTATTTTATTTTATCGGTCCTTAATTACATCTTTTTTAAACCTTGGAATATCCACGGATACTACCTGAGCTATGTTATCGATAGATAAAATACAGAATGAAAGTTCTGTACACATTCATGAAAAATTTTCATTTGGAAACAATAATTTGTCGTAAATCTTTATTACCTTCGTATTCATAATAATATAAAATTAATCAAATCTAATCAAACTTATAGCACAATTATGGATCGAAAATAGCTAGTTTTATCACATTTAAAACGTGGAATTTCAACTGGTTCAAATAAATTGTACATATTTAATGCACGCTATTGTCAACATTATTATTACCTGTTTCTACATAGTTCCCTGGACAAAAGTCAAAAAAATCTTCGGACTTTACATAAAATATTCAAGTATCTTGAGCTGACAAAACATAATATTTTACGGATTTTACAACAAACCTTTAACCATCTTACCAAGGGTTAAAATTTGGGTTCACCTGAAATATAAAATTTAAGTGATGAATAAGTTTTGTATCAAGTGTTTAATTTTACTTTACGTGTAAAAATGTTTGGAATATGTAGTTATTTAATGAAGTTCATTAATTTTCTTTCCTGGAATTGTTTTACGTGTACAAGTGTTTTAAATTGAGGTGCTAATAATATCATATCCTGTGATGGTAGTAGTGATCTGGTGATAGTAGTGATAATGTATAGCGATGTGTAATGACGTGTAAATGTGTAAGGATGTGTCAAGGTGAATGGATACGTGAGGAATGCTCGCAGCTGGGCCACAGAGCCATTAAAGCTCCGTTGCGCTGCTATAAACAAAACAGCACGCAAACATGCATCGTAAGCAGTTCTGAACGCTGAGCTGTTGAATTATGATCTGCGAAAGCCTCAAAATCGTGGGAAGCATCGGATAAGAAGTCAAAATGAATGCAGTACACCTCAAAGTAAGACCAAGTGCGTAAGAAGAAGCTAAAAGTCAGAAGGCGTGTTTTTAGAAAACACCAACGGATTATATAAGTAGTAGTCGGGAAATCAAGGGAGGTCAAAAGAATAAGGTGTTGAAAGGGTAGACCACAGTGTGCGAAGGGGCAATCAATGAAAGCGAGCTAAGGGCGAGCAACCGACGTCAAGGAAGCAAAAGACAAAGCATCATTCGGAGGGAGGTTAAAGTATTTCTGGTATAGGAAACAGATATAATATGCCAACAAACAGCATAAACGTAGCAGTGCACCTCTATCAAGTGCACCTCTCTATCATGCACTTACGAAGGATTTTTCTCTCATTTTTAGGAAGGGATCTATCGGGATTGATCGGGATCTACAGTATCTACTAGTACTTTTAAATCTACAACTATTACGACTACTACTTCTGGGAGTAATTGGATCCTTGAAAAAGTTCATGTAAACATGGGAAAGTTTCGCCAGTGATTATTTCGGAGAGGCTCGTCATTTCAGCGGCAAGTTGGATTTAATGTCTACGTGATTGTTTCTGATATCGACAACAGGAACCAAGTGGAAATATTAATTGACACAACTTTACCTTGTGCCCTTTAAACCAGTGGAGGTTGGGAACCAGCGGGAGAGGCATACATATATATAGTGTAAACAACAGGGTGTACCGATACCCCGCATAGGGCTTTGCCGAGTGTGGGTTCGTACGTACGATGAACGGAGTGCAACGTAATTCTCCGTTTTGCTAGTCAAGAGTTAACTGAATGAATTTTGTCAGTGAAATTGGTTAATGGGATTGCAGTGATTATTTACTCATGAGAGTATATTTGGTTTAGTATTAAGAGTGAGAATATGTGAAAGGATTAGAGTGATTTTTCAGTGATTTTTTATGTGTTCGCGTGTAGTTAGGATGTGTCGTTTTTGACGTGTCCCCTTTTATTTAGAATGTGTCGTTAGATAGAATAGTGCTTCAATTCCGCAACCAGTCGGCATTGCATGATCTAAATAATTATTGTGAGTGGGAGTGGTTGATTTGAGGGGATAGATCAGAGTGATTACATAACAATTTACGTGTTTTTCCGTGTGTTTTTCGTGTGTTTTTCCAGTAAATATTAAGCTGAGTAAATGTGTTGATACCCTTCTGGTGTTGACCTCATTAATGCATAATATATGATTCATGTCAGGGGGTTTGGATTCCTCTAATTTGAGACGTCTCTCTCTCGTTATGAAAATTTGACTGCATTTCAATTAACGTAAAATTTGTTGGTATAGCATTCACCTCGTAAGAATTCAATCAATGCTCGTAATTATCGTGATTATTACATATTTAGGCTGTAACCATGTAGAGAGAGAGAGCACGTATCGCCACATTCCAATGTAATGGATCTATTCATATAAACAATGGTGATATATTATTCCCATATATTAAAAGAATCATGAATATTAGCTGCTGGACTTTGAAAATTGGAGAACTATACCTACTACATAACTCTACCATTTTGTGTGTACCACTGATGAAACGTAATATATTGAAAATAAATTTCTCTCTGCATTAAAATACAGTAATTCGTACACAGTAATTCATCGTACATACATACATTCTTTTTTATATTAATTTCATATTAGTCGAATGTAAACCATGAAATTTCCACTAGAATTATCTAGTGTATTCTAATTATTAATGGTGTTCTTTACTAGCAGTACGAGTAAACACACACGAGAAATAATTCATGGAATCTTTACTGAATCTTTCGTTTGATTGGCCAGTAGCCACGGGTTTTGCGGAGGAGTTTCCATATTTTACGAGTTTCTACATGTATGCTCGTTTCTTGATAAGTCAATACGTAGCATAAGATAAACAGTTCATTTCAGTATGTATTATTTCGACTTCTGAGCATATATTCCAGAAACTATATTTGCCATCGTAATTTAGGGATGAAATTTCATGGTATCTCATCTTGTTATTCAGTAGACGAAAATTTCTCCTATCTAAATCCGTCAGGGTGGGACAGAGAGATGGACCAACCAACCAAAGAAGCAACCAACTGTTTATCATTATATAGTATGATTTTTCTCATTTATTGTATTTTATATTCATAGAGAGACAACGTTAAAATAATAACTTAGAAAACATAATGTGGTCCAAATGTAATCGACGATCATTGTAATTGATGCTTAGAGGCTAACGATATTTTTCACACAACTTTTATGTAGTAAATTGTTTGATCAATAGTAAAATTGTTGTTTTGCCATTCTTGACATGCACTATCCTTAGCACAAAATAATGAGAAAATTGTGTAGATCTTATGCAAACAAACATGAAACTAAGAACCTAAAAATAAAGAAAAAGTCGCTGCAATATGCAAAGAATATTAGATTGGTTGTTATTGAACTGTAACTTCCATTTTTCCTGAAGTACTTATACCAAATCATCTTCTGAATACGTAGCAATGATGGATGAGACGCTGTGCTCTAAACTTTAAATGCAGCCGTAAGTATACCGAAGTTATACTATTTGTCATACGAGCAAATAACAAAACGACATGTTTGTGTTTTGGCCACCGGGGCATTCAGAGCAAAACTCTGCTAACAGCTGAGCCTTGTTTCACGTCAGATTGATTGTTTTCTTGTACGATAAATGAACTGCCTCGTGTAGAAACATTTATATCTCCGTTTCCAGCTTGGTTCAATCCACAACCTATGCAGCCTTTTACATTCGTCCACTGTGTGGAATGAAATCCACATAGGCTGGTAATTTAAAGCAATGGTTTTTACTTGTCTCAACTACTGTGTTTTTTGTGAGAATTATTTTGTAATATTTATCAGTAGAATTTACAAATGTACTAAAGACCCAAAAATGCATAGTAACATCAATGCTGCTTTGCACAACATTTTTCAGTTTAAATGCAGCATAAATTCTGTCACTTGCCATCATTCAATATCTAAGGAAACGGGCTTTTCTAAATTTTATTAATCTTCAATGATAAATGATGGGAAAGTTTGGCACTGCAAAGATTTTCAATGCGTTTGAGGCAGATTTTTTTTATATTCGATCAGATCCTTTTTTTCCGTGTCATTTATGGAAGTTTGAAAAATCGACGAAAATAGATGTACGCTAATCAAATTTTATATCATAAAAATATAAATAAATAATAAATTTATATAAACCTTCGAATAATCGAAATGAAACTTCTGCGTAATTTAATTAGTTGTTATGCATTTAAAGTAGGTTTTGTATGACGCTTATGTTTCATACTAGGGAATTTCACATTTTCCCATAGGCAAAAACAGCACCTCCTGGCGTATTACATATAAGCCAAATTTACTATATGGAAGCATAATAGGAAAAAATATTTGTTACAAGTACGTTTCCCATAATTCTCATGCCAGAAGCATTGGCCGTTTGCACTCCAAGCATCCCAGTAAATAAAGAACTTTTTTCAATTCCAGATCACTGTCCGGCCCGATAGAAAGCTTAAAGAAATAATAGAACAGGAATTGAGTCTTCATAACAAACTAAAATTTTACTCATTTCGGAGGGATTTTTTCAAATACTATGTTTCTCAAGCCGCCATGCAAATAGACACGACATTTATCCATTCATTATCCGGAGCTTATTTTATCAAACTTCCAGCCGCATTGTTCAGCTAGCAAGCGGAAAAAACACTCAGTTTTTTAAAATTCTTTTGTGAACCACGCGACTGGAACTCTTCCAGTTTCGACGGCTGGAACAGTGACAGGAATGCCACTCACTGATCTCACATTCCTGTGAGTCTATGATACTAAAACGAGACTTCAAGGAGGAGGGAGGGGAGGTAGTGGAGAGGGTGTGTGTTAACCAGACAAAATGCATGAAATGAATGTAAATCATTTTATTACGAAATATATTTCTAGCAAAATATGTAGTTGAGTTCTCGATTTATCTTACATTTTCTATTGTTTTTTGAGAGGAATAACATTACAGACGTTTGAATAAAACGTTCAGTTCGTAGCTGTGGGATGATTTGTGTGATACTAAAGGAATATAAACTTAGGAATAAATTTGCCAAGGAAAAAAGTGATAAAAGCATCACTTGTGATGCTTTGGCGGCTTAATGAATTAAATAAGATCTCGATCGATATAGCGAGAGAAAGATTCCGAAGCATCAGTCTCAGTGTTCCCAATAGAATTCTACGTTGTTGTGTCACCGCAGAGCTCGAAATAAAATTTGTTCTGGTGTTTTAGTGCGGAAAGAAACAGACAAAGTGGTCTTACGACCTAATGCTATCTTAGATTTAGCTTCAAGTGAAAAAGCGATTTCTATTTTAGCATACTGAATCTTATTATTGTCTAAGAATATGCTAATTGACCTGATCTTCCTTGGAAGCGAAAAAAAGCCCTGTTCAAGGAGTTATCAACTGTGCAAACTTGTACTAACTGTAATGTCACTTATCTTGGTTCTCTCTGCAGTTCTTCGACGATTATTTGTTGCCGTTTATGTATTATATTAAATATTTTTCTAAGATTTATGTTTCAATATACGAATACGGCTGGACCGTTTTGTTTGCTATGTGAATTTACAAAATCAGTATGCAACATTGCCAACCTTATGTAAGAGTTTTTAGTTTATCTGATTTTTTCTGTAAACAAAATCATTTTTATAAAGTAAAACAATTCTCTCCTGAAGATCTTGACTGATGGCTATTTATCCACGTTTATGGAGTTTACTGTGTTATAAAGAACTTCTTTTTGGATTTCTGAAACCTCAGAAATTACCTGAGACAGAAATTAAGATTGCTCTCATTAGTATATCTTAAGCTTTTGATTAGCACTTTTTCATTTTTTTTTATGAATAAAATAAAAACATCAGAATTTTGAGTTACGTGTGTTCATTGTGCTATACTTTATGAGTAGAGTGTAGTGATCTATTGAATATCACTCTTCAGTCCCTACCCTCAGACCTTTCTTATCTCCGAGCAGACATTGAATATCTTTATCTGACTCGGAGTGAGCGCCTGAGGGAGTAAAGGACCGTCGAGGAGCCCATCAGGAGAAAAGGCAATTAAAGGCAGTATGAGTTTAACAGTTTGTATTTAGACATTTGAATACGATATCAGTTATTGTTTCATCGTTGCGCACGTCCCGTCGTCGAGTACTGTCGTACGGACATCTTGCTGGGACGTGTATAGTTGGAGCGCGTAGTTCTTGTTAATGCGTAAGGCGTTTGAGCCCCCATCCTGTCCGCAGACAGGATGGCTGGTTTCTGCTTCCTCTACTCTTCTGTTGGCTGTGAGTCGAGTTGTTCAGGTGATGAGCGTTTTTGGTGAAGATGTTGACTTTGGAAGTGCTGGGTAGAGAGTTTGTGTGCCGAGCGTTGTAGCCTCATTATATAGGGCGCTTGGCTGGGCACTGCTGCCTGAGCGTGACTACTCATGAGTTAATGACAGCTAGCCTCGCGTGGGATTTACTTCTTCTCTTCCGTTTGCTCATTGGTAGATGACAGCTAGCCTCGTCGTGAGGCTCGCTTGTAGTGGAGCCACACGATTCACTACAAGAGAATACTTCATTTGCCTGCATCAACTAACGCTATTTAAATTAGTGATTTTCAAAATGCATTCAAAACTGTTGCACGACACTGTACTAAGCTTAACAATTTTCAGAGAATTTAAAAGTGCGTAAAAAGCATTGATAAATATATAAGGAGCACACTAACATCATTTTAATTTGCTAAACTGCCGCACACAAATACTGAAACAAGAAAATTCAGTCATGCATTCAACTCAAAAGACAAATATCACTACTGTGCTCCCAAAAATTATATTACCTCACTATTTCACCCTCACTATTTCACCAGCAATCATGTTTCGACCTGACATCCCCTGCTGTCCCTCCCAAGGCTGCTGCAAGGTCACGAGAACGACCCTCAGGGGAGATAACGAGACATGATATTTCCTGCCCACAATGAGGCATAAAATGCCCTGAGATATGAACAGCTCGAACAGTAGATCATTCGAGGTCATATTTTTCTCTTGCTGCAGCGAGAGAGATACTGCATTAAAATGGTAACATGATAATGAACACAATACTACAGTAACGCTTCTTACGGAGTGTGTCATCGATAAAAACCAGTTTTTTCTTGAACAACATGGCTCTTTTATAACTAACCAAATTTATTGCGAAACAGAAGCAAGGGAATCTGAGAAATGCTGTAACTGCATTTGTGAGTAATCTAATGCGTACTAGCATGTCAATAAGAAATAATTTTAATTTTAATTTCTTGTCACATTGAGCCTACATCATTTACGCATTGAGCCTTTTCCCCATCGGGATGTCTCCAGTATCCATCAAGCTCCCATCAATCCCATAGGACACATCAAGACAGCCAGCCTACCATAGTGTTGAGTTAAAGTCATGAATGAATTTAGCTTTAAAACGCGAGTGATTACATCTCATTCAATAAATGAATATGGATAGTATATCTGGTCTGAAGTTATAATGTAACTTATTGTTCTCATTTGCATCACCAATTGTTACTTGATAAGCAGTTATGTCTCCTATGACTCGTTTTTCAATTCTTCAAAACTCCTTTAGGAGAGATTCATCGAATAGTTTGTATATGATTCTGAATTCATGTTTGCACAATGAGGTAGACTGTCGGCAGTCATTCTCATAAGAAAAGTAGAATGTGTTGTCTTTCACGATTATTCAAGATTTTTTAAACATTTACAGCATGACAACAAATCAAAAATTATTTTTCCTTTTTTATACGAATCAACAAATATTATATCTATACATGATAAAATTAAATATGCGTAATATATATCTTGCGTGATACCTAACTGCTGACTTGAATAAGGGGAATTAATTGGAAATGAGGCATTACGAGGTAGCTGAAATGTGTTTATATTAGGCTAAGTATTGACTTCTCAATGGAACGGGCATACATGTATCGTAAGCATTGCTTGGGATACCAAAAGCACATGACTACTATCGAATACACCATTTTCCTGTTATTAGCGTTCTTCCCCATCAATATGGAAACTCCTTCGCAAAGCCCACGTCCACTGACAAATCAAATGAAAAAATTGAGTAAAAAATGTATAAATCTATTCACAAGTGGTTCTAATAGTTTAAAATAATGTTCATCTTTTACGTTATACATTGCACTGAAACTTAGAATTCATTTCACCTTATGCTTATTCTCTTATTTTCAGAGGAGGTAGGCATTATATGAACTCTGTGTATAGCTCATTCTATAATTTTCGTTAATCCAGAAAACCTAATACGTATCATTTTAAAGTAAAGGGTGCTTCAATTAAAAAATGAGATCACTCCGAATCGTCAAGCTTGACTGTTCACTAAAACTTCTTTGTACATATTTTTCTCAAACTTCACATTTTTCTTGGGCTCCTAAGCCACAGACTTCAGGTATTTTCTGCAACCAGGTGACAGGCAGTTGAACATCGACCGTTCTCCTTTTCAGTAACTACCGCAGAAGTTAACGGTTACGATGAGCAATGTGTGACTACTATTTAAAAGCGAGTTTGCTATCATATTGTCAGCTCCTCGTTTTTTCTGCTCTAAAATCCATTTGATTTTCATTTAATCTCATAGAAAGCCATTCTCTCTCCCACTCGGCGAAATTGTCTCCGCTTGAGCTTTCATCGCTCTCGTATGTCAGCTGGACCATTACAGCAATATTTGTTCGTGTGCTCCTCAGTAAGCCTGCCATCCTGGGTCCGAGTGGCCATCCATAACATTTAATCTGACCAAGTTACAAAAGCTGCAATAAATTTCTGCCTCTCTGACGCTTGTAGTGCGGCGCAACTCCTCAACTTTGTTCGAACCTCTCAACGAAACTTTCTAAACTTTTTATCAGTGGACTTGATACGAGAAGTTGACAAGCATCTGGGAAGAAGTTAGGCAACACAGAGATAGGAAATGAAATAGGCGATCCCAGAGTACATCAGGTTAAGGTCGTGGCTATTGAGGGTCTTCCAGTGTATTGTTTTAGTGGCCCTGTAGGCTAGAGTAAATTTTGTTTTTGCTTTTTGTGTCAGCTACTGCTGTGCCAGTGTTAAATTCGAAATACTGTATGATAGTTGAGCAAACTGAAATCGTCAATTAAATTGGAATTCAACTGTGATTTAACCTTATTTGTTTATACTACTTGTCTTTACATTCTAAGAGAATTTTTCAAGGTGCTCAATTACTGAAAAAATCCCCAACTCCGAAAGAATGATGGAAAACTTTATATAACTCTGGAAACTTTAATCTCATTTTTCAAGCCATGAGAACTAGTTCACAACCCTTAATGACATTTAAAGCAACTTTCAATCAACTAGTTTTTAACGTGCAAAAGTGCATAGCTTTAGATGGAAACTCATGTACATTATGAACACTGCCCTCATCGGGACTCCAGTAAAAACACTCACAGATTAACGAAGCTGCGAGTGTAGAAGCAAGAAATCACAAATTACCTGAATAGAAATTATCATATAGGGCCTTAAATGCTCATAAACATATTTGATCTGTTCCTGATATAGCAGAATTTCCATTCAAAGGTTCAGAATATGAGACCACATTTGTGTACTTTGCATCAGCCTGTTTAAGGTAAGTCAACTGAAGAGGTTTTACTTGCGTGATTCATCAATAATGGCTTTAACAACCCCCACGAAGGATGAAATTTAATGATATGGGTTGGGAAACCTATTTTATATTAAATTCTTCATTTCAGTGCTCCCTGTTAGAATTCATATCGAAGATGATAAAAGGTTTCTCCAGCTCAAATTCAACTTTATAAAAAAATTAAAATTATGTGAACTAAAAAATGACTTGCTAAGCAGTTTATAAATCATAAATTTTAACTGTCCTTGTTAGTGTCCCGGCTGCTCAGAAACTGATATTAGGCGTAAAAAACAGTATTCTAAATTTACATTTTATTTTCTTCCATATCTGATGGATTAGCGAAGTACAGTGAGTTGCAGTCAGAACTGTCATTTTATAAGTCTGAGACGCAAGTAATGTCTGATTTTAGGGCGTATATCTAAGAACAAAACACCTATTTATCTATTTAATCGACTATGTATCTCCATCTCTCTCTCTCTCTCTGTATCTGTGTGTGTCCGTCCATTACTTCCTGCCACTTGAGGTGGTGGCCCGCAGGCGAAACACACCGGCCACCCGCAGCACCTCCTGCCCGCCACTACCCGCTGCACTGCCTTTTTGCACCCTGCATACCGTGGGAGTATCTACATATACAGAGTGTCCCAAAAATATGTGCTCACGCTTTGACTGCCCATTACTAAAGGAAAACTAGAATACGGGAAGAATATTGAAGTTTTCTTTTCCGGCATTTCATTTTTTTGAATTCAATGTTTTTTCCCTATAATTCAACTCGTTAGTCTTGCATCTATGTCAATAAATACTGCAATTAAAACAAAATATATGAGTAATGGGCGATCTAAAAGTGAGTATATTTTTTGGAGACACCCTGTATAATCGACAATGTATCTCCATCTTGCTGCATCTGTGTGTATCCGTCCCATTACTTCCTATCTATTACTGAAGAAAAATTGTTGAACTGAAATCAGAACGGGTAAGCATGTATTACAAGTATTGTATTGTGGATACCAAAGGCACCGGATCACTATAAAACACGCATTTGTTCCGTTATTAACTTTTTTCTCTTACACGGCCATGTTATCTTTAGGTAAGATACAAAAGGAAAGAGCTGTATGAATTCAAAAAAAAAAAATTCTGATTCTGATGGTACCACGGGTAAAACTGAAAAATGTATTTATTTCATAGATCCCTAATTTTCTTACTTTTTAATCAAGGAATTTTAACGGGTACTATCTGGGCCACGTTATCATTAGATAAGATTCACATTAGAAGTCCTGTATATATTAATGAAAAGTATTCATTAAAACACAATAATTCGTCGTAAATCTTCAATGCATTTATCTTTATAATAATTTCTAATTAGTCAAATCTAAATCGTGGAATTTACACGGAAACTGGCTAGTGACTGAATAATATTCAATCGCTAGACAGTGCTCTTGCAAATTATCCGGTTTAGATTCGACTAATATAAAATGATTAGATAGACGAATGAATTAAAGATTTACGGCAAATCATTTTGTTTTAAATTAATAGTTTTCAAGAATACATACAGAGCTTCGATTCTTTATTTTATCTGCTGATAATATGACCTAGAGAATATCTGTGGAAATTTCACTGTTTAACACATTAGTTGTGATGTGTACCACATGTGGTCACGGAGTGTCCGAGTTACGTGATAGATGGAAGCTGCATATCTTCCGTCTTCATTTCAGGGCATAAAAAGTGAGATGTTTTAAAGTAGTAGAAAATGAGCTTAAATTGAATGTACGACAGCAAGTTTAGTTTACATATTCAAAAATTTTAAGATTAGCAGAATAACACATCAATCTTTCATTTGTCACTGAAAGTGAGCAACTTCGCTTGAGTAGAATATTACAAGTTGTCTTGAAATTGTTGTGGCTCAGCAGGTAATGAATACAAACACATAATGAGCGAAAACTGATTACCTTGCATTCACATCAGGTCATATCCTAACATGAAATTAACTATTACTTACACTTATCGTTATTTAGCTTCCTTAATTTTTGAAAATTATAGTTTCAATTCATCACGGGTGCTCGTTATCTCTAACTATTGTATAAGAACTTCTTCTAAAATATTCTTAAACCATTTTCTCTGTATTTTTTTATCGTTGCATTCTTTCCATAACTCATTGATTTAGACACGAATTTTTACAAACCTCTTCACGTGCACATGCATCTTCTATTTCTGTTGCAGTGCTAGTTGGCCTGCATCAAAACAATGTGCTGCACAGAAAATGAATTTAGAAATAATACTTTTTATGGAGCATCTCAGGTAAAAGGAAATAATCAAGGAGTTGTAGCAAAATTTCACATCGCTAATTTCACGCTTTGATACAATAACCATAATGTATTTTAAGTAAAAAAAATAAATTTGATTTGAAATGTTGACGAAATTATCAATGCGAATTTTAAACTAAAAGTTAAGAAATTTTAAAACAGCAAAGCATATATGAACCTGAACTGAAATAGATAGTCTGCTATGAGGGAAAATTTTCCAAATGAAAATTTATAGGCCTGCTGTATTTGAGATTAGTTCAATGTTTACAACTTTCCTCTGGCTTGCTTTTTGAATTTATCGGAAGAAAATTTCAGTCCAAGCATATCAAAGTTATTGCTTCTTTTGTACACAGCTGCTACACCAACATTGGCACTGTGCAGGAACTTTGGTGCAATCCGGTGAGACTGACGGACTTCCAGCAAATCGTAAAAATCGTTTTGACAAAAGAGGACCCAAGATACAGCGGTAGCAACAACTTCAGTAAATAAAGACTTCAAATTGCAAAGATTAAATTAGATTTTGAAATACATGTCGGTATCAACTATGATAACCAGAACCATCACAGTGTGCACTGTTCTAGGCTGGATGGTTGCTGGGAGCATAACATGAAGTCTGCTCCTTAAGACAGAACATTCATTAAATTTTAGTTTTTGTGCTTTTATATTTCACAAATTATAGTGTAAAAACTTTCAACGTTTAGTTGGACGCTTTTCAGGTTGTAGTTTATCATTAGTTTGCCTGCGTGAAAAGTAAATTTATGCAGGAATTGGGGATAGGACATAATTCAGGCATAATGGTATGGTAAAGTCATTGAGTGGGAGCCGAAAAATTGCGCTATTCATCCGGTTACGCATAACATCAATTAAAGACAAGAAGCACAAACGTGCTCTCACTCAACTTTATTAAACGTACAGTACACTGTGAAATGCAGTCAAGAGGACGTTGCCTTCTGTTGTATTACATACTGTAACACCAGATGCAATCTTTCATGCAGCAACAAGAGTTTAAATTTGAGAAATTTTAGGATACCAACTACAGATCAGTCATGTATGCTATAAAGTAACATTGAGATTGTAGTACTTGTTCTATAGTGAAACATAATGATTGCATGTTGAGTCCTTCAAGCATCAGTGTACCAGTCATGTTCCACCATGCAACAAGCCAAAATAGATCACAGAACAGTGCAGCAAAAACTAACCAGACAACTATCAACTCAACTAATAACCTACTTCCTGTAATGTATCATCATGGTAGTACCAGATGCTTTAAAACCTTCGTTATATTGCCACTGCTCTAGCTACCGATATGTGAGCCACAGCTAGTTCACACTAATCTCCACGAGGCAGTGACGACCAATGCAAACAACATTAAAGGCTATTGTATCGCCTCTGTTGCCTAAGTTTCGAGCTCATTGCCGTGATCGAAACAGAGACCAGAGAGGCAGGCTGCACTTATGAGCCCCCCTTCTTGTAAGAGCCCTACTTGTGTTGCCCCCCTTCTTTATTGGAAGCCGTGTGCCACTAAGCCCTACTTACTGCCATTGATGAGGTACTTACAGCATATAACTGCGACGCAGTACGTCATGAGGATAATAATGACCACGATTCTTAGAAAGATTTATGATCCAGAACGTACTCTGGTTAACTCCAAGTTAATGAGGATGTGGGAAAACAATTAGTTGATTGGTTATTCAACGAGTAATCGCTCTGTAGTATATTAAGCCCCACTCTCTAATGCAAAGAGAATCCCCGCTCTAATGCCACGAGCTTTCCTTGTCTAAGCTTATGAGAATGCCGTAAGACTTAGATGATTGCCTCATCCAGTATTTTAGAAAAGTAAATGAAGATGGAAGAACAAATTCTTCCACCGTCATTTTACGGAATTTTTAGGTAATTTCTTAGGAATTTCTTATGTGATGGTAAGTTTTTTAAGAAGCAAGTGGACATACTCGAGTTTCACTAAATGTTTTTGAGAGATATTAAGTTCAAATGACAAATGGCTGTGAGAATAGGCTGAATTTCTAGTTCTAGAAAAGAAATTGTTTGTCGAATTAATTGAGTTTCAAGCACTACGGATAAGTATTTTTTGAAAGTGAATACAGAGACGGACTAAGAAACTAGACATTTTGAGAACTTGAATAATTAGTTAGGCAAACTTATATGAATTATTGAAGATTAGAGAAGAATGCTTTGCTCTTTTTAACTTGTAGCCACAAGATATAGAAAAAGATGAAGTAAATAAATTAAATCTTAGGTTAATGTTCTTTTTTACAAACAAACGTTCAGTCAAGCAACCAAGATTTCGTAGCAACTCCGTAAACATACACAAGCTTAAAAAAGGGGTTTTTAATGGGTTTGAGAGTGGCAAGACAAAATAACATGTCAGGATGTTTATCCAAATTAAAAATTTATTTCCGACTACGTGGAGCATTGAGGACACAACCGTTGAAAAGAAAAGGAAGTTTGCTTATAAAAGCTATCCAAGGGTACCCGCAGCCCATGAAAACTGACACTAAAAAAACATAGCATATAATAGCATGATAAAACTAGAATTTCATTTCAATGCGAACGAATTCACCTCGAATATGAGTGAAGTCACATGTATGTATGCGGAGCGTCATCCTTTTCCCACAAGTGTTCATCGCAAGGAGCTAGAATTGGGAAAATGAAAGAAAAGGAAGAAGGCGTTCCAGTACGACAATACCTACGGGGTTGAGAATCAAAAAGAGTTGCAGCAACAGTCTTAATGTTGATTTCAGTAAGAGCAGAAGGAACAGTCTGTTTGGGATGAACAAAAACGAAATTCTTGGGTAAGGAGACGTGAGTTTAAAACAAATTATGACAAGAAGCTAAGGGAATCAGAGAATAATTTATCACTAAAAGATTACGTGCGTCTATTGCGAAACAGAAGATATGCTAAGAAATGTAATTCAGAGTATATGTAATAAAGCGTCGATCATAAGTTCGATAAAATCTGGATGTGAAGTTTGATTCTTTCCAACATGAATCAAACTGATTTCATCCCTTCATGGGAGGAACAAACTAATAAAATTAAAGATTGAAAGGAAGTCCTCCGCAAAAAATAAAATGATGAGCGCGTGAGCAAAACACGTCCTAAATCTGTCCTAAGTTCAATGATTAGGAGACAGGGAAATCATCGTTAAGAATCAGGAGCAAATATCAAAGACTGAATGATAAGAATCAAGTAAATAAAATAGAAGTAGCATAAGCTAGAAATGAACGAGTCTTTTGGTGCATTTGCAGACGGGTTGAGGAACTTTTGAAATGAGTCGTCATCATGGATGTCTGGAATCCTAAATGCCTTTAATTTGGAGCTCGTTAAACATCTTGTGGAAGGCGAGGTCCTCTGGATAACTCTTCAATATGCGGATTGCAATTGAACTGATCAATTAACGAACAATTAAATTAACTCTTTGAATTTTCTGATCTCTAGCATACCAGTGGTTGGTTAATTTCAGTCATAGTGTCTTAAAAAAAATATCGACGTATCTGTAGGAATGTGTAGTTCAATGTATTCATTGCATTTAATAAATTATTACTGTGTTTGTTGTTGTGTTATACAGGGTGTTTCAGAAATAGGGCAACGAACTTTTTGGTATGGTTATGAAAATTCAAATGCACGATTGTGATTTTAAGGGTCAAAACTTATATATAACTAATGGGTAAAAGATACAGTGTTGTATTTACTCGATGTCACCACCCTTATTACGAACTACAGCGTTAAGTCTATTTACAAATGCATCGCAAGAGGCACGTATCTGTTCTTGAGAAATTGCTTCCCATTCCCTTTGCAGTTTTGCTTTGAGGGACTCGAGAGAAGTGTGTGGGGTAGCTAAGACTCTTGCCTTCAAAATAGACCAGATAGAAAAGTAAAACAGATTGAGATCGAGGCTCTTTACTGGCCATACATCTTTGCTTATGAAAGATAGAATGTTCCTCTGAATCCAAGTTTGGATTACATTGGAGACATGTGATGGTGCTGAATCATGTTGTGGACTCCATGGTGAATCCCGAAAATGTTCTGTAGCCCATGGTAGCACTTTTAGTTTCAAAATAAGAGAAATGTGGCGTTCTGAGTTCAATTTGACCCCACAAGGCACAAAAACAAGCGGAGATCTTCCTGTGGCTGTCACAGCTGCCCAAACCATGACAGACTGTGCATTTTGCCGTCTCGTATCAATCCTACCCTCGACTGAACTTGAGGAACTCCAAACTTGGTCATTCTGATGGTTCACAATTTGCTGAATGTCAAATTTTTTCTCATCTGCGAATACCAAGAGAGATAGCCTTGAGCTATCTCTTTAAGATGTGACGACTTCTTTCAGCCCTCATTCTCTCATAATGTTCAGTAAGCTCACGACGTTTTACCATTTTGGAAAAAAAAATTGCAGATCCTCCTTCAACACTCGATACATTGAAGTTTTGCTAACATCGGTTTCTGCTGCCAGTTCCTGATGGGATCGGCGTGGATTTCGGCACAACTTCTCCCGCGTGTTTTTGGTAAGATTTTGGTCCGAACACTTCGTTTTTAGCCTCGTCCTGGTTTATCAGAGGTTCATTAACAAACCTCTGATACAATTAACAAACATTAACAATTTTCTAAACATTTGAACGGTTCATTTTTAACTTTTTTACAATTGATCCGTTACTCTCGCTTTCTCTGAGGAGCTTAATAACGATATTTCAATCCACAGCCATTATATAAGGTATGAATTTGAAATTTAAGGGCTTGAAATAGAAAGATTATTTTACTAACTTCAAAATAATATTAGATTTAAATAACCAAACATTGATTTTAAGTTATTTATTTAATATGCAAAGCTGGTTCCCTTAATTCTACAACACTCTGTATAAACCACTGGAGAATTTGCGTTCACATGACCGGCTGGTAATACGCAAAGGGTTAATGTTGGTGTTTCGTTATCTCGGTGTCATGGAAAAAATTCATAATCATCTCTAATATTACGTAGGAAATGTTCACTGGAATACTGTAGTGTCAAATTGGGAATAGAAAATGAAGTCAGGTGTGACGAATCCTCGGTGGATTGGTAAAAGGCGATCTGAGGAGAGATGGGATTGAGTGAAGGGTCAGTACTACATGAGTGAGCACCAAACTACTAAATGTGTGTTTCGCAGATCGTGAATTGTTGTACATTGTCTGCGTCCTGCGTACTTATTCTATGTAACACTTAATGAAATTTGTCTCAATTGTGGAATGCTGTGTCAAAGTCTTCAGTGTGAAGCAGGTGGATGGCCTTAGAGTGATTACTGACGATAAATAACATAAAGATCGCCAATGATATGAATAGGAATACGTTATGTTGCTCTGTTAGTCTACGGGGATTGGTATGCAAGTTTGAACTCGTTCGAGTCTGCAGGTTCTGATATTACATTTGTTTTTACCTCAGTTTTATTATATCTTCACGTTTACCGGTAATGCTTAACCGCATCCGCATTCCGTAACGCATCTGGCTATACCGTGGACTGCCTAAGTAAGAATACAATAAAAGAACAAACATTGTGTATGACTTACTCAGACTAGCATTGACGATGCTCGCTGCTTCACAACTCTGAAGTATGTAGTACATGATGGCGGAAAAAATTTTGAAAAATTTTGAGGGGCAATTCACTCGTAGATATAATGAATATTATTACCGACAATCAGATAATAGACACTCAAACTTCATGTTTTTTACCATCATTATTTCCATTATTCACAACTTGTAGGGTTTTTTACATAATTTATTCATTGGAACGTGATTTTCATTGACGTTTACCTGAAGGTATAAGTTCTTAAAATCTTAAACTATGTCTATAATTACAACAGATAACGTGGCTAAGGCTTTAATCGAATAGGTGGTAAAAATTTCTAGTAGGAATTGACGCTTTAAAAGGCAGATGGAGTAAGGACATTAAAAATCATAAATGAAGTCACATAAAACCGAAAAGAACACCATCCCTTAAACCCCATTTAACATCTAATGGGAACATCGGGTGTGGGACAAAGTCAACCAATCAGGATTGGCCGATATGGCGACTGTTAGAACTGGTGAAACAATTTCGAAAACAGTTCTAGCGAATGGACTTTCCTGGTGTTTTTATAAAAGTTGCAGCTCGTGTGCTTTAATGTGTGCCGGAGATGACAAGAGAATGGCTGTGGCAGTCAAAACATGCGCTCTGTGGGCGAAGCCTATCTCCATAAAGTATTAAGGGGATTTTCTTGAACGATTTGTATGTAATTTGATTAATTTGCCAGCCTAAAATTATGATTTTATTGTGTTTCAGTTATTAACAATACCATAACATGATGTTCAAAATTATCATGTACTATGTTCAGACAATTGTGTTGGCAATAGTTGTGTAGGAGTGTAGGAGAACTCTGAGACAAAGCATTTAACAAGATAGTTTTTTCTACACAACCTGGTACAATGTGCTGTGAAGCAAGTGTTATATTATTTACTACTTCTACAGTTTAAAATACCATGTAATAAAGAAAAATACAAGTGTAGCAGATATTTAAATTTGGTTGTAGCAGTAGCAAGTAATAAGAAATATTTTTTCAAAATTAACGTCACTTAACATTATAAATAGTTACGTGTTGTGTGGGCAAAGCCCATCTTCGCAGACGAGGTTTCAGTTTACGTTATCAAATTCGGTTTCTAAGTCACTTTACTACTTTTTCAGGCATTATGGAGTGTTTAAAGCCTGACTCAGGATTTCCCATAAAATAAATACCATAAATCTCATCTCATTTCGTGTGAGGTTACTGCTTTTTTTTATTGAGTGGTCGGCTTTACCTCAATGCTAATTAAACTTCTGAGTCAATCTAAGCATAAATTGCAGCTTAAAGTTTTCATACTTAGTTACTCGATTTTTGTCACTCCAAGTGACAGGTCGTGGAGTCTTTTGAGCTGTTGTTAAATGATTGTTCTAATGTGATCACAAACCTCCAAATTCTAGCAGTGTTGTTCAGTAGAACGTTTCTACAAGAAACAATCCGGTGAACCTTCACAAGATCGATTCTTATTTTGTGTCAGCCTTTTTCTAGTACGTGATAACATGAATATTAATGAAGCCCACTCAGGAATGACAATAGTAATATACACAGTAATCTTTAAGATTAATTTCAAGTAGTTCTTGGTATTCACCATCACAACGACCCGTTTCTTACTTTCAGAATTTAACGTGGAGAAATTTTTCCGATGTGTACTTGTTTTCTTTGTATCCTGAAAATTGTATTCGAGGACTAGCTTTTATAGGAGAATACAATTTGACCCACAGCGAGTTTGGTCTCCATTCAAACAGTGTCGATTGATTTCGTACTCCCAAATATCCTCCAACTCTCCGCCAGTAAATCATAATGAAGAGCTACGCTCGTTTTATGAAGACTTCTTTTCTGACTTCCGTTGACAGAGGTTTTGAAACAATGGTGATATAAACAAAACATTCGAAAATATATCTGTAATTTTTTTCATTACACCAATAATTGACCGATCTATTTCAACTTGAAAATATACTCCTTCCTGCGTTTCATATGTTTGTTTTGATAAATGGTCCAGTAGGATTCTCAAATGCATTAATACAGCAGAACAGCCAAGTGAATTTCCTTGTGTTGTTGAACAAGCATCATTTATGCAGACGGTAATCTTGGCAAACTCATTTGAGAAAAACATTCTCTAAGAAATTGTGGCAAGCTCGTTTGAATAAAACATTTCGTGAAAGATCTTGGCAAACTCATTTCAGTAAAACATTCTTTGAAAAATGATCATTAAAAACATCTTATTCGTATTCGACAACAATCAACTGCATCGCTTGTATTGAAAAACACACAAAAGGACATCGCCATGTTAACTGCAAGAGACTAAAGCAGCAGCAGCCAAGTAAGCCAACATGGTTGTTCTCCACATGAGTAACAGCCCTCCCTGAATTTTTAGTAGTCATCAGGGCGGTCGCAGCTTAAGCTCGCTGCATTCATCGAAGTTTTAGATCGAAATAAAACTATTTAGCCCTTTTTGCATTCCAAGTTAAACGATTTGAAAGTGGAAAGCGTTTTGGAGCTAGAAACTACAGTCGCCTTTAAGCGACGTAGAACGTGATAAAATGTAGAAAAATTCTCATAAGAAGCAGACATCACGTCTGCATAATCGTGAAAGTTTAGAGCGTTTGGAATTTGTGTTCTTTGGCTCAGAAACATCAAAGGTTTATTCTGGAAACATGCAAAAACTGAAATTAAAGTCGATACCCAGTAGTTTCATAGATGACAATGTAACTCAAGTAAAATGTTTTCTTATAAAATTATCTTAGTCAACATAAAGGCTGAAAACTGATGCTTAGGATATGATATGCAAATTGTGCTCAGATTTCTATTACACTCACAGGTAAGTGTAAAGAATTTCATAAAGACTTAGTATTATTTGAGTTAATTTTTGAGAGCAATAAATTTCAGTATCTTAACCAATCAAAGATTAATACCCAAACCTGAAAATTATGTGAAAACATATGTACAAACAAGTGATATTATTTAATCATATTCATCGGATACCTGTAGCAAAATATTTGAACCATGATTCTCGTACCACAGAAGTCATGTAACGCTTAGACTCAAGTCTAAACCTAGGAAGCAAAATTTCTAAGTGTGTGCGCGTAGATCTCTAATTGCATCATAGCCAAACACTTCCTGGTCTAGTTTTACTCTCTTGTACGAACTGTTATTTTCGTTAATTTCATTATTTTTACGGTGTCAAATAATGGGAAATTCTGTAATAATATATGATAATAAATATGTTATAATTTACGCTAACTTGGCAATGAAGTTAACACAGAGAAGCACGGCTACATCATCCCGTTGGTGGTCTAACGCAACGTCAACACCCGTGCAGTTCTTACTAAAAAGTTCTCTATCTATGCAACTCTTTATTATGAATGAATAAAATTTACAACACCTCCTTCGATGTGTTTCACAATATTTTGAAATATCGGGTTAAAATTTGATAGCCAAAAATCAAGAAAATGTTTAAATATTGACACTGACACTGAAAATCAATTAAACTAGTTTTCAAACGCTGATATCATCAGTATGCAGGAGGGCTTGGAGCAGCGATCTTAAATGTCTCACCTTTACGAGGTTCTGAATAATAACTGGAGAATACTATACTGTAATAACTGAAGAAAACTATAATGTATAATAAAGTTGCCTACTTTAAGCCATCTTGCTTTGCAAGTTTTCTACTTTACGAATAAAATGTTGGCTAGTAACTCTCTAGTTTGCGATCATATCTCCAATTTTTTTCAGAGCGTTTTTCTTTTCCTTTTTTTCGGAATTGTCTTACACTTGCTACGAGTAATGCAATAGTTACCAGCTGATGTTCACACCGGGATGGTTAGCTTCTGTGAATTCCTATTTCATTCGAATTTAGTCAAATAACACACATGAATATCAAAGCCAATAGGTACTCAAATAAAATGAAAAAAAAAATCGTCACGAAATAATGAAAAAATGTATTGTAACATAGGTAAAAGTTTTGAGCTAGTCTAAGCATGAGAAATGAACAATAGAAATAGCTAGAGAGAGCAATAAACATAGATCCACTGTGCCATACATTAAGATACATTAGAACAGGATTTAAAATTGTGCTAAATACTCGTCTGTGTGTCAGAAGAAATTGCAAAGAACGTTTCCCGCCCACGGTGTTCACTAATTCATAAAATGGAAATACTTCTTTACACTTGGCTAACAGACCAGAGAGACAAATGTGCTCCATTGAATCAAAGTGTGATTGAGTGTAGAGATAAATTACTCTATAAAAATATAAAATTGCAGGAAGAATTTGACACGTACAAATATACGATCTTCAGCACCAGCACGGGACGGTTTGATAAATTTAATAAAAGATTCAAACAAAATCACGTTAATTCACATGATGAAGTTGCCAGAGCAAACAAACGTGTTGTGAATGAGTTTGTGAGAAATTTTCGCAGTAAAATTACTACAAAGGTTATTCTAAAAAGTAAATATTCAATATTGACGAAATTATTATTCTGTAAAAATATGCTGGCTCGTTCATACATCACTCAGGAAGAAAGTTGTGATTTGAAAACCAGAAAGAGAAAATAACTTTACTACTTGGAGGTAACAAAAACGGTGATGTTAAGTTGAAACCATTGCTGATCTATTGTTTGAAAAATACTAGAAGTTAAAATATCAAAAATACCTTGCCTGTCATTTTGTCCTGCATCAAAAAACTATGAATGAAATGTAAGAATTTCCTCATTGGTATTTTTCGCATTTTATTCCTTAGTGGGAAGGTAGAGCACGCAGCAGTCCCTTAATGGCATACCATTACTTTTATTATACAGTGTTCCTGGTTATCATTTTAATCTTAACGAACTGCATCTACGCGTCGAAATAATTTTTCTTTTTCCCAATACAACGCTGCTTTTGCAATCAATGGATTTTGATGTTATAACCACATTTAAGGCTCATTATTTGAGACAATCTACGAAACACCTTGTAAAAAAGACGTCAGATGACGGTTTTATTAGGTTTTTCTGGAAAAGCTTCAGTATCAAAACAGTAGTAAATATCATGAATCATGCTTGGGAATTGGTTCGTTCATAAACCTATACTGAATTGCATTTGAAAATAGTTACTGGCTTCTAATAAGTTTTCAAAAGTGTAAACGCCTGAAGATATCGCAAATTCCTCTAATCAGGAAACATTGGAACTCATTCAACAACCAGGCATTGACAATGTTTGTATTGATGATGTTCAAGATCGTATAAACAATTTCAACAAAGACGTATTGCACTTTGAGTACCTCATCGTGTCATCCTATCCTTGTTGTGAGGAGAGGGCTTGTGTATTCCAATGAAACACAACTCTATTCTGCCTCAGGTCGAACCATAGCAGACAGGCTTGGGCAGAGAAACCTGACTAACGAGGATGGTTCTACAGACAACCACGCTGGAAACTAGCTCTCGAAATGGACACACAATGACCTCTCTCTCTTGGATTGATGGAGGCTGACAGAGACCTAAGCCCGATCTGCCAGTTTCACCGTCGTTCATAGCACGGATTGCTTGATGCTTGTTTGCGTAAATTACCGATTACTTATCTGTTTAAATTATAAATTGTTCTTGTTGTCCTGAATTGCAAATTACTCAAGTTTGCGTACATTGCAGCTCAATCATACTTGCTGAAATTGAAACGGACTTACGTGTTCGTAAGTTTAAAATTACTCATATCTGCGTAATTGTAAATTATTCTTGTCTGCTTAAATTTTAATTTAACTCTGTTTTCGTAGTTCCAAACGAATCTTGGGCACTCATATTAGAAATTATTTATGTCTGAATAAGTTATAAAATATTTTTTCTTGCATAAATTGAAAATTAACATTAAATGCTTAAATCTTCAATTTAATTTCGCTTGGGTGAATTGTGCATCACTTTTGTTTGAATAAATCGAAAATTAATTTCACCAAATTTTAGATTTTAGAATTAAACTTGTACCTTTATTTGCGATTTTTTATACCAGCGAGGACAAGCAAGGTTGCAGGGAAATGAATTATTGGTCGATGACTAGATTACAGTCGGTCACGCGTACTCCGTCCTATCTTGGATTGAAAGTAAATATCTACATATGTAATCGACTATGCATCTCCATCTCTCTGTATCTGTGCGTGTCCGTCTCATTACTTCTTATCTATTACTGAAGAAAAATTATTGAACTGAAATCAGAACGGGTATGCATGTATTACAAGCATTGTATTGTGGATACCATAGGCAACTGATCACTATAAAACACGCCATTTTTCAGTTATTATATTTCTTCTCTAGCAAGGCCAAGTTATCGGTAGATTAAATAGGAAATGGAAGTTGTGTATCCATTCATGAAACATATTCAGATTCTAATAATACCCCGAGTGAAACTGAAAAATGTATTTGTATATATAGATCCTGAATTTGATCACTTTTAAAACAAGGAATTTCAACGGGTACTATCTGGGTCGTGCTATCGATAGATAAGATAAAGAGTGAAAGTTATGTATACATTAATGAAAAATATTCATTTTCAGCACAATAACTCATCTGAAATCTTTAATGCATTCATCATTATAATATTTTCAAATCAGTAAAATCCGTGGACTTTCTAGCTTTATTATATCAAAACATTACCTGCACTTAGTTTTCGTGTTTGAAGTCACTTTTACATCGGCCTAAAGGCATTAAGTTGGGCGCCAACTGATAATTTTGTTTACCTTTCTTTTTGCAACATTTTAGGAAATTAGTTTTGGCTAAGCGGCTAAAATTTAAATTCTACTTATTGAGTCATTTCATTCTTGTAGGAAACGTTTTTCTACACATTCTTCTGACCTGGTTCAATTTGCCCGGAAGTGGAGAACCAATAGTTGCTGCCGAATTGGGGAAATCCCCACTATTTATTTGCTGAACACTCGTTCAAGTCCTTGCAGGATATCGTCCACGTATTGTAGGTTGAATTGCAAATCACGTCGTGGATTTTTTCTAGAAGATAGATCCGTGAGAACGGCCTCTTTAAACAGTGGCAGCCCTTCAGGCATTTAGAATCCTTACTTATTTTTGCATGGAATATGCAAGAATAATAATAAAGCGAGTTAATTAAAATTGACTGCGAAACATTTAAAATTTCATTTAACCATCGCTATTCAATCAATAACGTTTATTATTTTGGAAAAGCATTAGCTCTGGATCGACGCATCGTGGTGAGGTGCAATATAATAAAGGAGAACTAACAGCGTTTCGTTCCACGAGACCATCAACGAGAGAGCGAGTTGTGAGTTCTTCTTTCAAATTACCTTTGAATAGTGAGTCAATTCGATGGTACTTCCTAGAATTAATAGTGTCTCATTTTGTATTAATATTGATTTATATCTGTCATTCAGTCGTGTAATAAACCCTGCAATAATGTAGAATGATCAGCTCAACAACTGTCTGCAATCATTTTCCTATTTTTGTTCCTTCAAAATGATAACTTTGAAGAATCTTTAAAGCAATCTAGCAATCACTAACTTGATCCTGACAGTTATTTTGCAAGACCTTTTGCTTGTGAATACAAGGGTAATTCAGACTTTAAAATCGTGGTTTCACCAACTTAGGTATTCCTACACTAACATCGTAAATTCTAACGACATACATATTCAGCCAATATTGATGGTCTGAACTCCTATGCATCAACCTACTGCAAATGACCTATGACTATTGCAAAAATATTTTTCTAAACCGATTACGCAAATCCACGTGGACGAAGCAAATTTATGTTCCAGTAATCCTAAGGAAGAGGAATATCGCTGACTCATAGAATGGTGGCAAAAGCCTGCTGCTTTTTTCTCTTTGATTAATTGAATTGAAAAAAGCGATCATTTAAAAGCTATAGCCAAAAGTGTTGATAATATCCTGAGTGGGATTTAGAAAAAAAATCAGTTATTTCTCAAGGTGAAGTATTGGTATAATTTAATCACAATTCCATTACAGCGTGAATCGCTTTAATCGTCTATTTGAGCTCATGCAGTCATCTTCATCTTGAACGTTGTATTGCGCTTTAAATAATGACTGCTTCAGGATACACACTACATACTGTTCTAATAGTCGTGTGGTACGTTCTCCACTGCAAACGCTTCACCTGAGCCCGTTTTTTAAGAGCATGTCTGGTTCGCTGCCTAATTGATTTCTATCGCCTCTAGCACTTGAATTTCGCTGCACTCCCTTTTTTCGTGAATTCTTGGGACTTTTTGCATGGCAGACCAATGGCCTTAGGCACGTCTGTTATGAGTCCTGGTGGTCTGCAGGCCGGCGCACTTAGCTGCAGGGCACGCCGGCAGACTGAAACTCTGCACTGATTCGCAACTTCTGCTCAACAAACATCGTCATTTCTCTTGAAATACCTTGGAAATTGAAAGGTTCTTTAGTATGAAGTCAGTGCAGGAAGTGTCCGTGAAATGCCAAGGAGAGTAAAAGCAACTTAGACTCCGAGCTTATTCTGGAAACATTTAGATGAAATTCTTGAGAACTACTTTGAAGAACTCTTTTATTCAAGTTTTGTACATATTCGAGAAAATATTTCATGGTGTACCAGGTGGTATAAAGATGAAATCTATTTCAATTTTAACACTCGACAACGAATGTATGTGTATGCATTAGTGAAGCAGAATAAATAACGGAAAATGTCATCGTATTCTACGTACACAAGAGTACATCTTAGCTTATTCTAGTGCAAATGTATAACAACAATATTAATGTTCAGAACTTATGAATGCAATTACCGAGTTAAAATAAGCATAATGGTCGTCCGTACACATAATACCAGGGCAATCGAGTATCTCAGCTCGCAGCATGTGCCAGTATCTATATTACAAGCTGTGTAAGAATGACTATCTATGCTTGCATAACCAGCTGCTGTCATGAGGCAAAACGGACATGCAAATGTGCGCAATATCTGCACGACGATGCACACGTGCAGCTGATGGGCAGTGCAATATGCATGTGGCTGCCACAAGATACGGGCTTAACACTTGCGGCGCTTGTGTTTGAGGTTCTGCGCATCTCTGTTGTTGTTTGTGGCCTGATGTTTTGATTCTGTTTATAGCTTCAGGTACGAGGGATGGTCGTAGCTCCAGGATCAGGTGTGAATTATGGTTTGAGGCTAGTTTAGAGTTTGTGACTTGAGGCTGCCTTGAGGTTGTAGTTTGAGGCATGTATGGAATTTGTGGCTAAATGGCATCTATTTCATGCCGTTAATAGCACCTTCTCCGGTACAGTGTGAATACTACGAGATTCATAGGAGCAATAAGAGGTCCAAAGGAGCACAATACTGCATGAGTGATAACCATCAAAGGCAAGTGATAAACCAACAATAATACTCGAATGCATTTCCCTACAGAATGTGGTGAATGCAGCGAGCGCAGCTTAATATTCAGTGTTCATTGTCCGCAACTTGGGACACACTAACTAAACGTTCTGCCTCTGCAGCTACAAAATGTGTTAAAGTATTGTTAGTAAAACGATTGCTGCGGCGTCATAGGAAACAAGCCTAGACCTCGACAGAAGAAAAAATGATTCTGGACTTCATCCTACGGGGCTGACAGTCACTTGAGAGCAAGATTCCCCACACTGCTGCAGCAATGTTACCGATGATATTGCACATATGTTCGTACACAACCACCCAGAGCCGTCGTAAGATATCCTTTACCTTTAACTCTCTGTAGTTTGAACACTCTCTGGAAGTAGCAGGATGAAATGACCATATGAGTGCTGCATTTTTATCGAGCCACAGAACCAGATGGTTCTTAATTAAGGGAAAGATTCTCTAGTGGAAAAGGAGAGCGGTGCTAAAATAACCCTCTTGGGCTTCTATTTAATGAAATTGCGTAAACATGGATTTTATTTTCATTTGATCTTAGCACAAAATTTCTTGCTGCAAATGAGCTTTTGCTGAAAAAGCAGTTCAAAAAGTATCGCAAAAATTGCAGTTTACTCACACAAGCCGCTTATTTCATCCAGTCCCTATACAGAGTTATAAAGTGAATCGCATTTAGATTTCTTCATTATTGTGTAGGGGTCTAACGCTAGCATGACAATGTTACACTCGTTGACATAATATTATATGGTAAAAATTGTTTACAAGTAGTTTTCAGTGGTTAAGTTGGGAATGTAATGATAATAATGAATATACTGTAATTATGCCAGTAGTGTTTCTTTGCACGGACATATTTCAACAAAAATTAAACGCTGGTATCTATATTAAATAAAAATATAGAATTGGTAATTCAGAACCCAGATCTGTTGTTTCATTATAGCGCATTTTTATATCAGTTTTTTCTACCGAACAAAGTGACAATTTAGTGAAAAATAAAAATTTTCATCGTTCACCATGCATAAGGGGCGAAGTATTTTTGGGCTTAACTAAAGAAGTTTTTAACTCCCTTCTGGAGCAGCTGCAGCGTAGCAGGCAGCCAACAACACGCTGATAAATGAGATGTTTTCACTTGAACATACTATAACTGCCAAGGGTCGTAATATGGTTCACAATATTTGAATATGACTGCAACAGGACTTAAAAAAGATTTAACTGGATGTAAACTATGGAGATTACACTAGCTAAATATTTTGCAAACTAATCTGTCAAATAGTTCTTAGTTTTCATTTGACATATCTCGCTGACGTGTAGCTTGAAGTTAATTAGGATGTGGTTAGAATATGGCTGAATTCGATTTTTAACTGCAATGCCTACGAATTGATGCGTAGTAATAAATGCGCTAGCATGAAGATCAGTTCATTGAGGAGATAACGCTACAGCTAAATTAAAACTGTTTGTAGTTTCTGCTGTGAGGAGGGCACTACAATCTTTTTAATTTAACATAGCTGAGTTTGAGCATGAAATACTTCCTTTAATGTGCAACTCTGCCTCAATTGACCGACCATGCCGGCATGTTGATCCCGAGCGCAGATTGCGCGCAATCAAGGAAGTATCCTGGCTACGCGGCCGTCTCCACCCGCCACCTCATGAAGAGAAATGAAGAGCGATGAACCGGCGCCGGTAGCAAACGTTCCTGTGCACTACTTGACTTCCGTAGTGCAACACCCCGACTAGAACCTTGTTTCTTTAAAGTTTCCAACAATAAGTGATGGTTCTGCTACTTTTGGTGCGATTTAAGTGTTCTTTGCATTTCCTCATGGAAAGAAAATTATATCTACATAATTAAAGAAGACGTACGGTATCCAGATTGTCGGTATTCAAATAGGTTAAAACACAGTAACTCAAAACTGAAAAATCCATGCATTTATTGAATTGATGGTTTACATACAACGTTTTTGAATTCTAACCGGCATTCAGGATCAATAAGTTGAAAAAATCTGTAAAAATTAATAAAGTAACCAAGATCAATACTTGAAAATATAGAATCAATGACAGTAGTGAATATGCACTTTGGTCGGTCAAACCTGGTGATCAATGAATAGATGAAGATGCACTGAAAGGCATAGATTAAAGACATTCGCAGTCATACAGAAGATACTGAAGATCAAAAACAAGACAAAAATGCCACCCATATTGAACACTTTGTCCATTATGCTCTGTTGTCTTACTTTAGAAATTGCGTATTATGAGACCAACACGCACAGATGTACACCCTATACATCAGCATCTATATGGTCTTTATAACGTTATCTACAATTTAAACGGTTTTTTTAATCAACTTCTTGCAATCATTTCAACTATGAATTAAACCAGTAGATAAAAAGAGTAAAATTTTATGGTTTTATTTCATATCCCGCCCATTGTATTACTAGTTCTCGAGTGTTTGCTCTTCTGTCGAGCGCCAGAGCCAGCTGGTTCACAACTCAAGAGCTAAAGAAATGGTTTTCGAATAGAACAGGTGGGAGCTGCTATGGTAAACTTTCTGGATAGTCTGAACTAAATAATGTTTAGGTGGAAGCAAATATCTATTTCGTGGACAATTTTTTAGCAATTATTAAATCTCGTGTAAAACTTGTGAAATATCATAGATCTAGAAATCAATAACTCGTTGTTGGTTCAATTTCTGTCTTTCTGAATGGGTAATTCCCAGGTGCACAAGTATGTGAAGTTTATGTAAAGTATGCTAGCTAAAAGTACTCTTAGTTTAATATTGTGTACTTAATGTACGTAAAAACTAATTCTAGACCGTTATCAACACCTATTTAACCCCGTTCTTTCTGTAAGTACAGATGTTAGCATCAAAATGACTCCCTCATACTTTGTTAGAAATTGTACGGGGCTAGCTTTACCAAGTAAGCTCTCAACGAAGCTCAGGACGTAAATTTTTCCTGATTACAGTCAAGCTCAACGCTCAATTAATTTTGCAAATGAGATCTACGGCTGCCAGTGAATGAATTAACATACATTACTAGGCTGATAAAACTACACTGTATTTTCAAACGAATTCGACTTTAGTGAAAGATTGCCCGTTGAGGTCCAGTGCTGGTCTGTGATAAAATAAACCAGGTAGAACTTTAGCTACTCAAAAACGAATTTAAGGATCGAATTCGTCTGGCCATCTTGCCCGTTGTTGAACTCTTCAACTGCTAAGTTTACGTGGTGATTGCGCATGAGAGCTCCTACTGAGTGTAAGCTAAATCATTATTCTTTCAATACCGTGGTCATTTATTCTCAGGCAGTATTTTGAATTTCCCTAGCTTTGAAGGAGCTAGTTGTGGTATGCATGTTAATTATGAGGCAAATTTTCATTAAGAGGCACATTAGCAAGTGTGCAGCTTAGCAGCATGTGAGTGTCACATCGATGCCTGAGTGGAACGTTAACACAAAAGTGATACAGTAATACATAGCTGGATGCCAGTGTGAAATTCAGCATGCAAAGTTCGTAGTACGATCGTCTGTCTGACTGACGCTTTGAATTAAAATTGTGACAGATGTAAGGCTGTTGTCGTGACAGAAAAAGCTTTAGAGTCTAGAGAAGAAAAGATTAAAAAGAACACGTTTAAGATGAAGCGCTCTCCATCTGCATGATATTGAATTCAAGCTCGGAGGATATTCTTATAACTTTCTTTTGAATGAGTGTATCTAAAGAACCATTTGTAAGCAAGAGCTTATTTCACGAGAATTGTTCTGGCTGTGATGAGAATAATGTATTTTATGAATTGATAAACATATCGTGACCGAATACAAGTATCTGCCTGCTTCAACATAATGTTGTGGGGGAACTTTTCTAATTCAGTATAAAATGTTAGCCTTGTTTGTTGGCTTGCAATTCCATATTGTCAGAATTTGTTCACGAGTGTTCTTTTATCGTCAAATTCAAAGACATAGCTGATGTTATTAATTAAGAAATATATATATGTTATATATTAAGAGCTAGTTATAAATTTATATAGGTACATGCGAGGTATTACTATACGTTCTATATCATTGCTGTGACTTAGCATATTAGAGTTATCAATAGTTACTTACTGTTTTCTGTCGCATACTCAGAGTCACTACGTTCAAGATTATGCACAAAGTTGTGTTACTTGCAGTATCGAGTTCTGAAGACCATTTAAATGACTATTTTAAGTTTTCAGTCACTCATTATAAACTTTTCAGAACTTTGTGGTCTTTTTTCACCCTGCAGTGTCTTGAATATTTCTGCAAATTGTTAAAAACATGAGTAATAGCCTACGAAAGCTTTCAGGTCAGCCATTTCAGTTCAATAAAAATATATCAAACCCATGAAACAAATATTGTTCAAGCTTTAGCGCCTCAGACGGGCCATAGATTTAAAGTTTCAAAAATCAATCCAGAAATAAAATAATGGACATCATCTGGATGTACGTAATTCCAGGAGATAGACGAAACTACCAGTGTGCTAATTACTCTAAATGCTCGTAATTGAGATATATTGCTGTTTTCCAGCCATATTGTCTAAGAAGCTCGCTCCTCTTGAAATGCGTTCTCGAAGACATGTTCATTCTGGAGACAAAGAGTATTACTTCTTGTCTGTATCGCTTTCATTCATTCTGGAATTTAGCTCTTCCACTTCCAGGGCTTATAAGAGCATCTCTTTCAATTTTAAATCATTGCGTTCACAATGAAAATTGGTCTGTCACAACGTAAACCAGCTTGCAGTTTACAGTGCTCAAGAGAATTGCGATCGCAGGACCAAATTGCAGGCAATGAATGTATGGCTGTGTCTGGACAACATTGCAACTCAATAACAGAGCAAGTTCTGAGCTGCAACCGCTTGCTCAGACTTAGGATAGAAGAGAGGCAGACTAAACCGCTAGGTGCTTCCAAGGCTAAGGGGAAGTTTGCAGTGCCTGTTGGTGTTTTGAAATAGATTTTATTTCAAGCATTACTAGACACAGAATGGTGTCATGGTGTTGTAGGTGCGCGCTAAACTGAGAGGGGAAAAAAGGACAGATACATGGTACAGCTGGATATCTTGAAAATATTTCAAGACGAGCTAAAAATGACTATGGTCAGGAAATCATACCAACCCAAAATTAGGTCATAAACTAAATTTATGATAGCTATGTAGTTCGTGAGTGTAGTCAACTTCAAGCTTGTGTCAGAAACATAAGAAATTCCACGTAACATTTTGTATAATACCCAATAAGCTTACGTAAATTGATCTATGTCCATGCAGAAGAAATAAACAATCAAGAAAACGGAGAAAAAACATAATTTCAGTTTTACGGACTAATTTTTTTGTAAATATCAGATGTTTGCAGTGTGAAGCGGTCCCTAGTGTACAATTACAACGAAACACGCGAGGAATGTCGTGCATCCTGCAAGCTCAAGTGCACCAGGAGATCCTTTTTAAATAACTTGGGATATTAGAGTTGGTTTCAGCTGACAAGAAATGCTTACTCGAATAAAATATGCAACAAAGAAAACGAAATAAATTTTTTATTTCATTTAGGTGTGCATGAGATATACAATGGTTCTTCAATTCTTAATCCTAACATCTTGTGACTAGTGATCATGCTTCTACTTATAGTATCCATCCATCTTGTGACTTGAAGTAAATGCTCGTAAGAACCAGCTGCGTTTATCAGGAAGTTTAAGGAAATAGCCAGTTTAAGTCCAGTCAGTCAGTCAGCCTTCCTGCCCCAGCGTCACAAACAAAGAAAATTCAAGAGCTCGTGGGGAAGCAAGCCCTTGAAACCAGGGGCTTAGCAACAGAAGTGCAGATCGCTAACCACAAGCGTATATGTAGCGATATCGAAGAACAATAATGCAGGGAATATAAATAAATGAATGCTAGTTTTAAATGAACCAATTTTATTTTCTTAAACATGAGAGCAGTGAGAATAACACTAGAAGCCAAGGGTATCAAAAATTCCTTTAAAAGTGACTTTAAACCGGCATTGATCAGAAAATGCTAGAAAGGCTCGTTTGAACTATTTCTAAGGCCTGACCGTTTGATCAGGAAATGGGATTTTTGGAAAGGATACGCCTCGTGAATCAAAAAAATCGAAATAGACTTGATCATGACTGGCTGATCCATGGAAATTGAGTTGATAAATGAGGTGTACCTTTGAAATGGTAAATTGAAATTCTGAAGGAGGCGATTCTAAAGATATCGAAAATAAAAATATTCCATCCTCATTTACTCAGGATTGATCAACGAGAGAATTTACATCAGGCCGTTTTCTTTCATGGTATTAACGCGTAGACCAAAAAGTAAGGGCTGAAGTGGTGAGGGAACATTATTCATAATAGGATATTATTCAAAAGTTTATGTCTGTATGAGTCCTATTTTCTTATTTTGAGGGGAGACTATAACTCTCCATATTTCAGAGGCGGTGGTGTTTTTTTCTGAAATGTCTAGAGAGTAATTGCAAGCAATGTGGCTAAATATTAAATTCATCAATTTGTACTGGCGAGTTAGTGTGAACCACAACAATGTCACAACTCAGTTTAAATTCAAATATAGAAATTTTCTGCGAGCAAGTAGATTGTTTGCCCAATTTGCCTTTCTTAAGAAACAAGTTTTGTTTTCAACAAACATTCGAAATTTTAGGGCTAATTGATTGCCACACTTCTTTCAAACCCTCTACTGAAATAAGACTTGGCTGAAAATATCCACGTTACATGTTTTTCAAATTCTCTTTTTACTTACTATCATTGAAAAATAGAGCAGCACAAACCATAGAATGTTGAAATTTATGAGATATTCTTGTAAGAGAATTCATGATGGATGAATGACTGATGAAACATGGGCTAGCAGAAGCATGGTTTTTCTATGGCTGTGCATTCCAGTGTTTAAAAATTCTACAATACATCGACTATGTTAAACTTTGTCCGACAACATTTTTAAACTTAATAAGAAATGGATGATGAAATACAGTCATCACGTAAGTACGTTCTTCACTTCAGTAAAACTGTAATAGAAACTAAAGAAGCTGCTTCAAAGCGCTTTAGCTGTCGCTTTCACTGCAAGAAAATGCTTTGATAAAACTTCTATTAAGCTTTTTACATGCTATCTTTGAAGCCAACTACCCGGAACACGGTGATGAGAGTAAAAGAGCGTAGCATTCTCGGCTGAACACAGAACACTGTTGTTTTACCGGTTTTAAATCACTATACGTGTCTAAAATTGGTCAAGACTTAAAATGACAAGCAGAGAATATTTGTATACAAAATATGTTAAGGGCGCAAACAGCAGAGCGGAGCGTAACTAGAATTAGAGTAATCAGACGTGCGTTACAAGCATAGCTGCTCAGAACTGAGGGATGTGAACAGCATTTTGCTGTACTGAAATCAATGGCATGTACGAGTATAGCTGTTCAGCATTTAGATATTCGACATGAACTGTTAGTCAATAGCAAAGTATCATATTTCACATGCATAGCTGTCGAGTTACAAGGAAGCGTACCTGAACTCACGGCCAGGTTCTATTATATTTATATTGAATCACAAGACAGACTTCAAATGCAGCGACGCAGTATTAAAGTATACGGTAAGTTTAAATTGATACTTTCAACTGAACTTTGAACTTTTTTCATTCTGATCTTAGTTTCATTTCTCTCAAAATTGTACTGAAATTTTCATTTCTGTTTTAGTTTTGTCTTTTCCCAAGTTGTCATTTGGTTTCGAAATCTTCATTAAATTGCGTATATTTCACAAAGACAACGTTCAACTTTTCCATGGCCAGATCCCTGGAAGCTTAAGATAGCGCTTAAATTTTTCTTCATAACGAAGGCTCCTCCTAATTTTCTCCTTGCTGATCGCAAGAGTTCTAGATTTTAGGGATTGTCTTGCCCGTCCTCTTAAGCCTCTTGTGTCTAGCTGGATTTGGGCACCCGGCACCCCACTGCCCTAACGATGCGACTCAACTCAGGTATCGGCACGTCCTCAGATGATGAAGCATCCGTTGGAGGTGAGAGCATAAAACAGACGGTGTTCGCATCGAAGAAATGCACCAGTATTACTCATGGTATTATAATTTTTCTGAGGTTATGCCGTGAACTCTGGATGTTTTGCTTCTTAGGTAAGAGCAGACAACTGACAATCCAAACTTGTTATCAAAAGTAAACTCTTCAGTTAAAGAAATCAAAACTTCCACAATGAAGGTAAATTTATCGCACAGCGACAGTTTTTCATAATTAATTTAATTATCACCCACACACCCAATAATGTGCCGAAATTTGTGTATGGGAGATAGTACACCGTTTACAGGAACTGCCATTGACTTCAGATGAGCCATAAAGTGTCCACTGCATCCCCCAATTAATGCAATTTTATACAAACGGAAGAAGGAAAAAATTGAAATGTGATCATTAATATTTATCCGAAAGTATAACAATTTTTTTAAGTTGCATAAGATAAAAACTGAGTAAAATAGTAAAAAAATACAAAAACTCTGATTTTTAGGCTTCAACATCGGCAAGAAAGCCACCAAAAATGAAAAAATATTCAGTTGAAAAGACCAATGTAAATCATGGACATATAAGATATATTCATAAAAAGCACATAATTTAGAAAAAATCTATTTCGAGCTCTAACATTTGTAAAGTGTGAGTTAAACTATACGGGGCAACTTTGTTGCAGTTTATGCGATGCTAGTGTGTATGTCCGTTAAAAATTACGGGTTTTAATATTATGCATTTGAAGGAAGAACTTAGAGCAACAGATTATAACACCTAATCAGAAAGCTTACGGATTTAACCCCAGCTGTTAAAATTCTATATATGTACCTTAAAGTCTATGGATTTAACTACAAGTATTTAAGAGAGATTCCAGTTGTAATAACATAGGAGAAATTACACAGAAATATTATATATATATATATACATATATATATATATATATATATATATATATATATATTTACATATATGTATTTATGTAAATCTATTTATTTAAAGAGACACCTGGCGTTTTATTATATAGTGTTGATGCATCATATGTAATATGTTCATGCAATATATGCTAATTCCTGATGTCTTTTAGGAAAGTCTTGGATTACAGGACATTCAGTTTTTAAGTTAATTTTATCACTTGCTCTATTCAATAGTTTCTTTAGAATTTCAATATGGTAAATTATTATTAAATAGAAGTCACTTTCAACATATGATCACAAAGAATAGTAAAAAGCGTTAGGCTCCTGTGAAAAAGAATACTATTGTCTTTGATTACGAAAGCAGAAGACTTGTCTCATTACCATGCCCAAGTTACAGGAACAAACTGCCGCCTTGCTCCATCCTACTAGAAACTTCAAATGACATTACAATAAGCTGTATTGTACTGTGATGCCAATGCTCCTCTCAAGGGCAATTCATATACAGCATCATGTCGATCAGCATTCTTTGAGGCACAAATACAAGAGAAACTTCTTTCTCTGTGAATTGGTGACCTAAATAATCGTGGAAGTTAGTGTCTGATTCCTGGAGATATTCACTCACGTGGGATAAATTTACTCACCACTTCTTGCTAGAACTCGTCGCTCTGATATTTGAAAATTGCTCACTCATTTATCTGATTACGCAACGGCTCACTTCTGCCAAGCTTGTATCTCATTTTCGGTTACCTATACCATATTTAACGCTGTCCTTCTGGTGTTATGCCCTATTTCCTTTGCCCCATCAACGAGCATAGACATTCTAGGGGGTCTAGGGCAGTGATTCCCAAAGTGGGCGCTTCACCGCCCCCTGGTGGGCGGTGAAGCGCTCAAGTGAAGCCCTGTGGAATTTTTTTATATATAGCAAATTCATCTTTTCGATAATTTGCCATAAAATTTTAATGTAATTAACCTCTAGGGGGTGGCAAGATCACAAGGGGGCGGTAGATAAAAAATTTCCTGAGAAGGGGGCGGTAAATAAAAAAGTTTGGGAACCACTGGTCTAGGGCGTCCAGTTTAAGGTCAGTTTTATCTCGAGGAAGTCTACTTGGGTGGACAAATTGGCTTTATAAGAGTAATATGCACCGTAATGATCTTTATTTCTTCCATGCTTTGAAGACCCTTTCTGCAGTCATACTTTTTCATGACGTACTATTAAGATCTTTTTGCTTCTACAGGCATTGCAAGGAGTTAATGACAAATATTCTGCTAGGTATTTAGAGTGGTTTACTAGTCTAATTTTTTTACATAAGTTTTTGTGAAATATGCCCTAAATTTGAATATAAATTAGATTCAACCCTTTGCAATAGCGTAGATGCCTCCTCCATCAGGTCATTTTATAAGATCATACATGTGTATAAATGAAGAATGTATAGCAAAGAAGAAGGAACGTTTCTAATTAGTACACCAAATATAATGCATTTATCCCATTTATGGCGTATTTTCTTATTTAATTAGAGATTTCAGCTATTCAGAAATTTTTCTTCTGCTCAGGAACTACACAACAAAATTGCTACTGTCAGTGAACTGGCCTGGTACATTCACTGCGAACGAAGGAAAGAGTTTCTGTATTTTAACCGCCGTCGTTTCCAGCAATTAAGCTGAACCTGAAAAGTTTTAATTCTTGATCACATTTTCTATGTTCTGGACGTCCTCGCAGAGATCTTCATGCCCCTAATTCACCATGTATTTAAAATACATATGGGTCGTTTCTCCCTAAAGGAAATTATTCTTCCTTATCTCAAAAGATAGTCCTCTAGAGAAGAATTATTTTCTTTGTTCACCACTTGGATATGAGTCGAAATTTATGGAGACTAATTAGAGTGCAAAAGTTTTGACTGTTCTTTATGATGTAGAATCTAAGTTTTAAATTTATTCATCACATGAGTTGATATATAAGGTACGGTATGATCTACGAGTCACAATCTCAAGTGCCATCATTTAAACTAGTGGCCAAAATCCCTCGTAAATTCAGCTTAATTGGGTGACCTAATCGAAATAATGCTTGCAGTATAAACTGTTTATAATAAAAACAATATCGATGTTCCAGTCAGGCACATAGTGTGAATTCAGTGGAATATCTGTAAGGGATAGAGTGGAAGTCATCACAGTTGTACACAGATGAGTGCAAACCTTTGATATCACTATCTGGATCAGCACCAGATGTTTTAAATTATTATCATCGCTATGAACTTAAAAAGGAGCACTGAGTACTTTGGTTAGTGTCGTGAATGCATCTGTGTTCATAACAACATATTTTGTTGAAATACGGTCTCATAATTCTAACTAATTTTAAACACTGCTTTCAGCTGCTAGTAAAAAGGTAGCAGAAACGGAAGAAAAAAGGAGTCTCACTTTTAAGGTAGGTTTTACTTTGAACCAACATTTAGTTTAAGATGAATTCACGAATCGTCTCCACCAGCCGCCATGTAGTGAGTTTGATATTGCAAGAGTAATTATATCCATGTTAGAAAACGTAGATTAATGATGGTTACTGTACCTAGTTTGGGCCATGTTGGAACGAAAATAGTACCCGATTTTCTAAAATAAGGTTACAGATTTCGTTCATTAAAATATTACCTCATGTTTTCGTTTAAGAAAGCGTCAATGAACAATTGAATATTGTATTCTAAAATGTTGGAAATGTTGCTCAAAATCACTAGTAATATCCTCCTCATTGTTCATTCCGTTCAAATATCATATTAGACTTGTTTTACGCACGCGTTTGCGCTATGACATTTTATCTTTTAGGAAACCTGCTACTGGTAACGAGAGGGTATACTATTGACTAGTTGAATACATTCGTCAGTGAATCAGTAGAGCAAACAGACTTTCTCAGAAACCGAGAAAAAAAATCTGCCAGAGAAGATAATGTTGACAACATGGTGAAATTTGGAGGGGATGGTACATGATCACGTTAGACAATAATCAAACAACTACTATTAACTTCTAAACCAATTAACTTCTCAGTTTAAAAATTGCTTAGTCCGATAACGGCTCACCATAGCAAGGAGAAAAGGTGTCATCCCCAATCGCTGTAATGTTTGTCCTGCGATGTACCAGAAGTGCCTTCATCAACGCCCGCAGGAAGGCTAGTGGGCACTAAAGAAGGTTGTAGTGAGAGTCGTCTCATCTTTCACGCGCTTTTTCTTCTCATTTTGTTTTCTTTGTGTCCATTGGGGCGGTTCCGACAGCCCTGCTTGATGATGAATGGATGTTTTTGTTCTCCTACGACGTGGCTATCAGCTCTAAGCGGCGCTGGAGGCCATTAGGTCCAAGGCCTTAAAATTTGTTGCTGGACTCGCTTCTTTTACAAGTAAACCACATAGGTTTACCTTATCCAAAAAAACTTTGATTGTTGTCCCCTGAAACTTTTTGGTTGTTGCTGATCTCATGGAAAAATGAAGAGTTATGTCCTTACCTCCCTTTTATAATTTATAAAAAATACTATGCTGGTATTTTCTGCAGATGAGCATCAGTTAAACGTGGAATAAATTGGTATGCAGACAAACACCTGAGCAGTGGAATCTTGCTTTAGATTTTACACTACGCGTGCATTCAAATTCTACTCTAAAAGAACTCAAGGCAGTGACTTTCATATCTTTTAGGTGCATTTTTGACTGCATTAGTTATTTTACAGAATTTTTTGTAAACTTGAAACCTACTTACATTTGTTGCTCAGTAGAAATCATACAACTACTAGTACACACAACCACTGAAAATTCTTTTCAAAAATCCTTAAAGTCCACCTGATAGATATTTCTGATGAATAATTTTTGTCTTTGCTTAGCTTAATGTACTTTCATGGAAGTCTGAAGCTAACTGGAGATGTTTAACAAATAAAATTTTAGCAAATGACCGATTGGAATGGAGCTAAGAGATGAATTAGTTCATAAGTGTATTATACAAATAAATAATCTCAGATTTTTGTTGAACTGTGTTATGCATAATGCATAAAAATGTCTTCTCTGTCTGGAGCTGAATGTTCAAATTCATATTTACAACAGCTGCTAAAAGAACCTCTAAAAATAAATCGCTGTGTCACAAAATGGCAGCAGCTTCATGACCAAATTTATCTCAGAAATGTACATACATATCATTTAAGTGGACTGTTATTATCTTCCATCAGGCTTGAAATTTGTTCCAAGAAATGCATGCTCACGATCCAAAAATGACATCTAATTTGTTAATTTATCCTACATTCTCGAAGAAATTTCCCTTTGTTCCCTGTCCCCCTGAGGGCGTGACGGATCAGCTCATCTGGTGCTCCACTTTGTACGCCGCTCCTGCAAGTGCCAGCGCTCGACTGTCCCTCCACTCTCTGTAAAATACTTCATTCATTCTTGTCGTCTGAGGGATCACAGCGCTTTTTAGAGCTTCGGAGACTATGGTCCTAAAAGTCGAGAGTTTTGTGAAGCACTAAGTAGCCTCACGGGAAGATGGGAGTGCTCTAACCACCTTCATTTTATTTTTATTACCCGGTTTAATTTTGCTGAATTTATTTTCGTGCTGGTCATTTTCTATATTGCCCTAAAAGCATTGAAATAAAGCAAGTATTCATGAGCCAAAGAAATATGTTGCTCTTTATTGTGTTTTATTTATTTCGGAGTTTAGACAGAGAGTATGCAACCGTTGTTTTTCCTGAAGTTTTCCCATGAGTGCTGGGAATGGATATATTTCTCTTTGAGGTACAAACGCTTGCATTTTTCAGAAACGTTTAAAATTTCAAATAAATTTCATGAAAATTCATTTTTTAACTTCGGTCTGTACTAACACATAATGTGAGTAATTTTATTATCGTTTGGTTTTGAGTCAGTTTGTGTTTCGTTTCGCTTGCTTTCCCTCTAAAGACGTTTTCCTACTTATGACTAGTACATTTTACTTCGGTGTGTCATCGATCAGCTTCAAAGTCGCTGCAATTATTTGTACTATGTGAAATCTGTTCACAGCTGCTCAGAAAAAAGGAGATTAAAGAAGGTGGACCTCAGAGTCTGTATTCGCATTTTAGTGTCATTCAGTGCATCAAGGTTTAAAATTTGTAAAGTACGTGAGCAAATTTTTCCGTAACGTGTTGAAAAGATGTCGAATAATTTGAATTCGGTCAAAAAAGATTATGTATTATTAAATTAAATCCCTAATATATTTGAGTATTTATTTGTGTTCAAATCTATTCATGAAATAAAGGAATCATTATAATATGAATGAGGTGAACCGAAAGAAAAACTATGATACAGAATGGAAACACCACAAAAAGTCTGATGATAACGCGTCAAGTGCTGAGCTGTAGGAAGCCATTCTAGAAATTGGCAATGAATATGTGATTGCGGTTGAAATATTGGTGCTCGATTACACGTTTGACTGAGCTTGCATCGAATCTTCAGCTGTGCCGTAAAGAGTTAAGGCTGACGAAAGAGACACACAATGATGGCTTGACAGGTATGATTAATGTGCATTCTGAAACAGGTTTTAGCTTTTTGTTTTTCAGTACTGAACGAAATTTAGGACCAATAATTATATCTTAAAGCCGCAAATGTGAGCGATAAACCGGTAATGACATTGTAAAGACATCCAAAGAAAATATTGTTGAAATTAAGAGTTTTGGCATTCATTGCTACGTGATCAACTCAGGCAAATGCGAGTGAAATGTGGAATTGATTTTCAAACTGGTGATATTCACGCTTGGTACAGTGCTTACAGGTGCTGATCGAAACAATTATCCACTTTATTAAAAGCACTGCAAAACCAGAAGTGAGGCTCAATTAGCCAAAATTGAAAGTGGTTGCCGAGTTATGGCATTCAGCTTCTGTCACAAGCAAGTTAGTCTACGTACATTATCTATTTAAGCAAATTTGCTGAGTGTCGGACAGATCAGTGCCGAAGATACGTTGAAAAAGAATTTCCTGCAATGAACAGTTTAGGCTTGCGCAATAAAATTTGCATATAGTTTCCTCAGAAGAAATTGCACAACGGTGTGGTTTCATGAATAAGAAACACCGAACATTAAAACAGGCCCAAGGGCAATGACTCATAATTCATCTAATGCTTCTCTAAATGCATAAAATTTTCGCAAACTTTTACTTTATTTTTCACAACGTTATAAAAATTGTGCAGCTATCTAAATATTAAATTTTATGTGCGCATTTTGCATAACTTGCAAGAATGAAAATTAATTTAATACGAAATGAAACGTTTGTTATTCAAATTAATTCAATTTGTGCATAGAAATATAGGGAAAACATAAATTTCTTACATGGATTAAGATCGTCCAAGTTCAAGCAGACGAAGTAAAATAGTATATTTAATTTTCCATCGATCCATGCCGTTTATTCCATAATCCATTTATCACGAGGGTATATTCATTAAGTCTAAAAGGTAGAGCTTTGAATTACAGAGTGAGCAACAGACCTCAATCACTCCTGAACCATTGATCCTTGTCGAATCGGTTCACTTTCTGGTCAAGAACACAGGATCTTCAAATTTAAACCACTGGTATGTGTTAACACATTTATTTTAGAATAGTGGTAGAAGCTGAACTTCTAAGATCTATATTAATTTGAAATCTACGTGAAATTCCTCAAGTACGTGGATAGTGAAACTTATCATACCACGTTAGTTTCCATTGGAAAACGGTTAGCTTTGAACTCGTTCAGTTTGTGACTTCGTTTCTTGAGCAATTTTCATTATTAGATGGTGTTTTTTAATTATAATTCATTGTGATATTGTGTTCATTGCTTCAAGCCGTCATGACCTCTGACATGACGGCTGCAGCACACATCTGTTAACTAGCTGATAGAATGACCCTACGTCATAAATATCTTGGGTCCGGCAACATAACTTCCTTTTTTTAAATGCGCTCTGCTTTGAAAAAAGGAAGTTGTATTGCTGCACCCTGTATATCGGGTGTCCAGTCCAGGCATCTCCCGGAGCTTCCCTCTGTTAGGATTAAGTCACCAGCTGGGACGTGACTTCCTTCTGCAACAGCTATTACTCTGAATTCGGCAACCAAGAGTTGAGTTTAGAAGGGTTCAGTTTGTCATCCTTCCCTTTCCCTGGCAGCCAACGTTAAATCAATTTTTTTGTTCGTGTTATCTTTTAAATAAGTATTTAGTGCTATTTATAGAGCTGTAGTTTTCTTTATAAATACAGAAAACAATGATGTTTTCACTTCCTCTTGTGGTTTGAACCCTTAAAATCTCCGGTTACACTCGTTTGAATGTTGCAAATAATAGAGTGAAATTTTTTTCATTATTTCAATCATAGATTGATAATTTCAACATTATTAATTACGGAATTAGTTTACTGAAAGTTCTTAAGTTTATCGTCATATACGCCACATCATGTGAAATGCTTTTTTTTAATTATTACGTTGATGTTCCGTGTTTCTATGATAAGTATGTACTGATGCAAGACAATGCCACTCGTCATTCAGCAAATATAACTAATTAATGGCTGGAGTCACTGTGCTTTAAAAACAACAATTTGATGATATTGACGTGGCCTTAGCCCCATTTTAATCCAATGAGGAATTAGTGGGCCCTTATAAAATGGCAAACTTTGGCAGATATGCTTAATAACGTATTTGGTAGGCATGGGGAATAAATATTTGTAAAAAAGGGGCAAAAACAAGCCAAATATCTTCGGATAGTATCTGTAAGAAGGGTTCATACTCATAGTTGAGAATTTAGGTTTATATTCGTCAGGAAAGTGTTAAGCACTAACCTCACTGAAGACAGTGATGAGTATGACGCACCACTCAACCCACTACATAGTTTAAGGAGGCCACAGTATGTACACCACTCACCCATATATAAAGATGTACACAGTACAGATGTACACAACACACCACTCAGCCCACTGGTGGCAAAAATGTACACTAAACAACACTCAGCTCACTAGTGGCAGGAAGGCATACAATAAATTGCCTGTCCAACATGCAAAAACCGTCCCGTCAATCAAGTCAAGCCTTCTGTGCTCATGGAAAAATCTTAGGCCTCAGAAAAGGGCCGTGAGAAGGGCGAGGCCAAGAAGGGAGAAATATGTACAGTTTCATGATACGGTTGTATAGCGGACAGAATCATGAAGAATGATGTGAACAACGTGCATTGATATTTAAATAAACTTATTTACTCACACTCCTGCTCTGACGAAGTCTCATTAATATCAAACATGCAACTTCCAGGAAAACACGCACAGTATCCAGTGAATGGAACTACATGGTAATAATCATGAAACGTTTTGTTGGAGTTTGGGAAAAGCATGCCATCATTTCGTTCGCAATTTCGTTCTTTACAACTGGATAATAAATTACAAGTGTCAATAAGCGTGCATTTTGGTGGTGTTCGGTTGAAATCAACGATTATTGATGCAATTGCTTTATGTATCATAACAATCACAGATTATCTGAAATAATGTAAACGAATTAGTGAATGTATTTGAAGATCATGGGGTTTGAAGCTGAATATAGCAAATTTAGTCTGAAATCTTTCCATCGGATAAATAGAGTGCTTGATTCAAAATAGGCTGGTATGGTAATGCAAGTCAAATCCAGTCAGCCCGTTATAAATTACTGAAATTATAATTTAATATATATATATAAATATATAAATATATAAATATATATATATATATATATATATATATTCAATTAAAGACTGCCGCTTATGATCAATTTTTTAGCACTTGATTGTTGTGTATGATTAAGGCTAGATATTATTACAACATCCATTGCATCTTCAAGTTGTAAGATCATCGTTTTATTGCAACTTTGTTTGCGGGAAATACCAAAGTCAGTTGCAAAACAGTTTCTTGGTAAAAAGTAACAGTTGACCATTTAACGCTTGCGTCATTTGCAACAAATTTTGTTGTAATGCAAAGACTTGTGCAAGAAAGAAAGGGCAGTCAATGCGTACAGTCGCTTGTGCTGAAGAAGCCGTCGGTGACACAATTTGCCCAACTCCCTCATTAGGATGTAAATTTGAGCACCAGCTCCGGCTACTGCAAAAGTCGAGGTCGGAAGAGCTTATAAAGTTTGTCCATCGGAGCACGCAAAAGTGTGTAGCTGAGTGCGACGATGAGAGTGTCCGCAGCGTAGCATAAGAGAGACGGCAGACTAGCATTACAGCACAGCAAGTACCCTCAGGCGGCTTCTCTGCTCCTTTGATTAAAGTAATTTGTTAGGCGACACCAAGTGGTCGCTCGGTGCAGCATTACATTATGGAAATAGCAGCAACCAGCACAGCTGCTAGAGATGCTTTCACCACCAATTGAGAAGTGCTGAGCTTTGCTGCTGTGGGGAGAAGCCCCAACTGTGAAGCTGTAGCAGGTTATGGAAATGCTGCTGCTGCACGCTGTCTCAAAACTGAGCTAAAGATACATATTCAGCTTTTCAAGCAATCAAACCACTTTTTTGAATCAATTCTGTTTAAAGATGCTGGGTTTAGTGTTGCTGGTGAGAAGTTTGAACAAACTTCAAAATTTATATAATTTTCGTGTTACTGCTATTATTAAGTCCAAGCATGGTATATTTTCAGAAACACCGTGAAAAATTTATTATCATATAACTTTTTGAAGGGCTAAATCATGTTGCACTAATTTAAATGCATTATTTGAGTTGCTGCCTAACGATCAGCGGCTACAACGTATGCGTTCGAGAGGCTGTAAATAGAAAGATTAAGACAAGTAAAAAGCTACTTCAATGAACTGGCTACCTCGTAAAGATACAAGATCATCAAAGTACAGGGTGCCGCAACGTAACTTCCTTTTTTCAGAGCCCTTTACTTTGAAAAAGGAAGTTATGTTGCTGTACCCTGTACTATTGGCTTCCGGATAATTTTCTGAGTGAGGAAATGAAACTTACTGTAAGTAAAAATGAACAAAGTTGTTTTTGAACATAATCTGAACAAAATCTTCTTTGGAGGTATGGAATTTGCGTAATTATATTTATTGTATGAGCTGTAATTTTTAACGAAATTCATTCTGTTGCACAAACTTCGGCCCTTGCCTATTTTATCATGGAATTGACATTTCAATATTCTAATCCTTTCTGAAACATTGGACTACCTCATACATGTATTGCAAAAATAAAACATCAATCAAGAGCTCATTAATTCACCACACAAATAATTATTTTGAACATTGTAAAAGATAGTTGTACAATATATGGGCTGATTGAGCTATAATCATCATAAAAAACAAATTCAAGACATGGTTTCGGTTTAAAAATAATCACAGGCGTACTTGAATTGAGTCTATATTAAAAAAGGCACACGTCTACCATAAAACTAAGCAGAAGTTTTGGCCACGCTACCGGTGCATGATTTCATTCCCAGCCTTGTTACTGCTACAAATAAATTCAACAACTACTGCTACTATTACTATTATTTTTGCAGTAAGTTCTATCGCTTTACGATGAGCTGAAAAGGAGCAGCACAAAAATCAAGAAATCGTCTTTGATGAGCTTGGCAACTGCAGGTAGAACATAGGCAGATCTAAAAACAACAACTAGACTGACACGGTAACTGCAGATCTTGGGTGACAAATTTTGCACTGTTCGATAGGTACCAATATTGCAGGGTCAACAAGGCTGGCACAAAATAATGTGGATCCTGCAAGACCATGTGGACGACTGCTTGATAAACATAAATCCTGCAAGATTAGGCAGACTCGTGCAATAACTGCAGATCATGGAAGACTTAGTTTGCTACTGTTTGATTAGCACAAATATTGCAAGATCAACCAAGCTCGTATAATAACTGCAGTTCCTGCTAGATCTGTTTACTTCTGTCCATTATGAGTAGTTCGTACAGGATCGGTCACGCTCGCAGAAAAACTGCAGATCCTGCAAAACTAGTTGGGTTGGGCTGAGCTACGCCTGATAAGTATAGCTGCTGAAGGATCACGCAGACTTGTGTGAAAACGATCACTCAAGAGCTCTCATCAATTTTCACCCTAAAGAAATTGGACGCCAAAAGTGCTCCTAAGCCAAACTGAAATTCTCGCTAGGCCGCGTCGTTCATCAAGGGACTACCGTTCATCCGTACATTTGGAGAGGCCATTTTTCGTTAAAATCTCTCTTTCTGGATTGATGGCATTAATGCTAGTTGCAATTCTGTTGTTTTATAGAAAAATTTACGTTAATGCATGAGGTTCTTGACAGTTAACTTTCTTATGATGTAGAGTTAGATTAAATAATTTATTCATTCATTTCTTTCAGTCTTTCAATTCCCAATACTGAAAAGGCGAATGAAACCATGGATGACTTCGTGCACCGTTCATCTTTCCAAATCCTCTACATTAGTGCTGTTCGTATATCGTAACAGTTTCTGAACACCTCATATGAACATACTTCATGTGAATTTTTTAGTTTCCATCATAAGGAATGCCAGTAGCGCTGGTTGAGTTCCAGAATGAATCTCAAAGTTGCAAAACGGTCTAGCTCTTTCTACTGACAAGACAAGGAAAGCATTGTATCTACAATCTTACCGAACACAAAAAACTTCTCATCAAAGTTCATATTCTGTAAAGCTTTATTGGGCTGCTGTGCATTACTGTGAAAGTAATTTCTTCTTCTGACAAACGCGAAAAGTAGCAAGGATTAGGGAAAGAAAGTACTCCTGCTGCCTGATAACATAGCTAGAAAAAAACCGTGGCTAGGAGATCTAGATAGCCAATAAAATTACGAGCTAAGAAGCAAAGAGATGCGCCAATCTGACTCTTATACACTGGATGATTCCAAGAAAGTTCGAAACAATCCCAGTATCAGCTCATGACTGCCTCAACATTGTCGAACCGAAAATTTGGGATTCAGGTGTGAACAAAAAAGATCGACGTGCTCAGGTAAAGGATACTAGCCGTGCATTTACAATCGTCAGTTCTGTAGTGGAGAACCGAAGTGAAACTCCTAACTTTTATTCCCTGTCCTGAAAAAATAAGTGAATACTTTGCCGTAAACTGCGCGTATGCTGAACTCGTACTGAGAAGTTATGTTGAACTCATGTGCGCAGCTAAGCAAATACGCAGCGAAGAAATACAGCAACTGCTCACCTTCCTGCAGCAGCGTCGCTAACTTCTTCCTGGAGCAGCAGTTACCAACTTCTTAGAATAAACCATTCAGCTGTGAAATTTTCCTCATCCGTATAACTTTCATCTACAGTGGAGCTTCAATCACCGGCAAAACTTCTCTCACGAGTAAAACTTCACACAATAATGTTGTAGACTTTTCCTCAGCAGTGGAATTTTGCACAGCAGTGGGACTTGAAACAACACTATAACTTTACAAAAATACGGAACTTCATTCGTTCCAACAGCATACCTATACCTAGCAGTTTACCTTTACCTAACCAGATATTTTTATTCAAAGACATTGGCTCGGCGAGGTTATTGAAGAAATTCATTCCCCTCGCGAAAGCGTTTAGTGAACAAAAATTTTCTTTGCTGTAATCTGCACCATCTTCTATCTTGCGATACGTTATTTACTACCTGTATGCGTGTAAGTTAGTATGACACAACGCAATACCCATGACAGAATAGCTGAGCATCGTAGAAAGTGATATTGTACCGGGGATATATCATGTTAACCTGAGCCTCTGTACTAATGCACTACCTGAACCATTTGGGCTACTTTTATTACTGCACCATTTTTGTCACCTGAAACGTATGTTCCTCATTGTCATCACTTACAGTATTACTGAACAACCATTTCCACACCACCACCTACCATTGTTGGAATTAAAATTCTGTTGAACAACATAAACCCACGTTACTGTCACAATTGTGTCACTTGTACATCCGTACTACCTGCACTTCTTATACTAAACCGCTCAATATTCATCACCTTCAACACTATACTACGATATCCCTCCACTCTCTGCACTGCATCCCGTATCTACATCAACATTAACTGCAGCCTTATCTGCAATACCTCTACTACCTGCAAAACCTGCACTACTACTCCATCTGTTGTGCTTGTTCACCTCCACATCTAAATCTCCTGTCTTACCTGAAACCGGAATGACGACGAACCTCTAAACCACTTTGACACTCGTCCTGTTCACATGTTCTGTGCCATTTTTGAATTTTCTTCACCTGTCTTCTATAAGTAAATCGAGTGCAGTGTTCGCCCCACCTGTACCAGCTGTACCACCTGGACCTCGCCTCCTCTGACATTTTTCGCCTTCTGCCGCACCATTTGAGTTCTGGCGTAGCGATGCTATTCAAATTAAAGAAGCTTTGATCGCCCTGAATATGGAGATTGCCAGTTTGGTCATTCATGAATTTTGTATTAATATTTACGAGATTTGGTGTTATTTCTATCCACACAGATGGAAAAAGTCAAACTGTGGCTCAATTAGAAATGTTTTTGAATGAACTCTAACTGTGTCAAAATTGCATGTTCTGCTTTATCTTAATTGGAGATTGCAATGAATCTTGAATGATGAACAATAGTGTTTGATTTCCATGAATAATTTCAACAGTCTGCATGGGATTGGAATGATTTGATGACACAGCTCATTGATGTTGCAAGAGTTTATTAAAGCTGCTTTCCACAGACTACTAGCATTCCTGTGCAATAAGGCTAAATAATTGCTTGTTTCAAATGAAAAAGATCACATTTATATTCACAAGACATCAAAGAAAAATGTCATGAAAACAAGCCAAAGGAATGACGAAGAGCATCCGGTTAGTTTCGATTTTTCGTACCTGCAAATCTTTAAGTTTTAATCTATTTCTACGGTACTATTAATTAGTCTACGTTAAGTCCCTTTCGGCTAACTAAATTTTTTCAGCTTCACTGTACAATATTAATTCGAAATAAGATATTCAGGATTTGATACATATTTATTTTGTACGCAAGATTAATGTACAACTCTTGTTGTACCATCGTCTGATTATTAGTGTTGCCGATATGAGTATTGAGTATTGTCTGAGATACGAGTATTGATGCAGTAGTGCAACGCACCATAAAGTGTAACAGAGCTACTGGAGTGTAACGTTATTGTAAAAATATATCTTTGCAGAGGTAGAACATAACTGTACCCATTATTTCCCCAATTTCAATTGATGAATTTTAAATATGTTAGCTAAATAATACCATGCTACAAATTTACTTTCCGATATCAAAGAATTTTTTTACATTTTTGCTTCTACGCTTTCATTCCATTGTTCACTAATTTCTCCTTGATTGAAAAACATTCTATAAACTGTTACAAAAAGCGGAAACTATTCAACACATTTCTCTTCTCCAGTCCAGATCCAGATCCGAGCTATCACGAATTTTCGGAGCAGCGTTCGGGTGGCGCTATCTTTTGTTGTCTTGTTCTTTGACCGAGGGAGGATCGAAGACTCGCCAAAAATGAATAGAGTCTAATATTTCATCGTCCTTCTTCCATACAACCAATTCCAGTTTATTATCCATCCGTGCTCGGTAAGAAGAAATAAATTGCATTTGAACTAATCGTCATTTGCATATATGTAGTAACCGAAAAGATTGGGAACTCACAAGGTGAAGTTTTAGTTTTATTAAGATTGCCTTCACTAGTTTTTTTAAAACAGAAAGCAGTTCCTCGCAGGACAGTTGGAAAACCAAAGAAGCAAAGCTTGCCGTGACAAATTGAGGCATTATATATTTTTTCGAATCACATTTGATTTTTTAGGTAACTAGATATTTCAGTACTCCACACAATGATTTAAGCCTGTAGTCTAAAGACAACTAAATGTCACCGTTTAAAATTACTTTAGCAATTATCTACGAATTAATCAACTTGTGTGAGAATACTAATTCTCACACTTGTGAATAATTGTGAGAAGTCAATGCAAAGATTTTATGAAAGAGGCTATGGGAGGTACAAGCCCTTCTCAAGCTCATCCCCCAAAATTCTCATTTGGGTCTAAAGCAGGATTCTGCAGTGACCGCTCAGCGAGTTGTTATGGTCTTTCATGGTCAGAGAACAACTTTTTGACGTTGTTAGCTCACTGTATATGAGTGTGGCCGTCCTCTTACGTTCCATGACCATCGGGTAAATAGGAGTCAATTGAGGGACGAACTTGGTGATTCAGGATCTGCAAATATTTCTGGAATGACATCTTGCTGCTACTGAGGGTCAAACATTCAGCCGAAGTAAATGTACAAAAATCCTCACACTGCCTCCAGATACCTGCATAGAGGGAACGGTGCAAGAAAGTTCTATTGCTTCGTTAGCTTGTAATTACAATGACTCTAATGCGTGCATCACTCTGAAAGAAAATAACTTCGATTCATCGACGCATATGGCTCGGTTCCAGACCTCAAAAGTCCAGTTTTGATATTTGTTGGCACACTGAAGCTATTTTTCTCAATTTGTTGCAGACAAGGAGCTTCTTGATTAAGGTGCAGTTGCATACGTGTAATTTTTCAGCACACGACTCACAATCTCAGAGAAATTCTTTCGCGACTTTCACATACCTTACTGATGAAATATTACGTCGAGAAATGCCAATTAATTAGGACCAAACGTTTTAAGAAGTGGCCGTCTCTCATGAAAAATTTAATTCAAACCAAATTTGCTGTGTAATAAACTGACTTTAGCATCTCTACAATTGTTCTCTACTTAGTCCTCATGCTTTGTGTGTAAACTTACAACCAATAAATCCGGATAAAAATTCTAAATGAGGTCTGAATTTTAATTATAACATTGTAAATTACAAATCTCATTATAACTAGTAAAAGAATGGCTAGATTAAAAATCAGAACTTTGGAAGATTCTGAATGAAAGAAGCCTTAACAATCTGGTTTTTAACCGCGTTTTGATGACGTACGACACTAGGAAGCAGAATTTAAGAGACGATCATCCTTTGAAAGAACTTTTTTGATGTTGAGCGACTCATTCAAACGACACATAATTTTTCCTTTTGATGACTGTGCTTCAGGTGCTCACAATTCTCGTGCTCAGTATATAATGAGATTTGGCTCTCAAAGAAGTTTTTTAATATTGCTCATAAAACTTCTGCTGTTTTAAAGTTTAACTGTTGAAGTGAGGGTTTTATAGACGATGGTTGAAAACCTTGTTTGTTGTACTAATGATCAGTGCTATTTTCGAGTGTATGTGTGAAGAAGCTTGTTTTTTTCCAGTTCATGATATCAAGGATTTATTTTTTACCTTCAGGTCTTGGTTCTATAAGAATGATGAATGGTTTTGGAGACAGCACTTGTGTGGGCCATGAAGAAAGTACTCTGGTGATAGTCATTTGAAATCTCCATGTTATCGTATTTGGCTGTTTAAGCAGGTTTCGATACTGTTCGAAAATTCGTGATGTCATTTCACACTTTGCTACTTATGTAGCCGTATAATTACACCTGGTTATCACAGCGTACGCCTGTAAATTCATCTCATGAAGAAATTTCATTTCAACTCACAAGCTTCATTTATATGATGCAATCATTGATGCACATCTAATGAAAATAAAAATACAATGGCCAGAGTCTTTTCTCAATCGGAAACGTTTTTACGGCTCAGAACGATAAAGTAAATGGCAGAATTGTTGGCCGATAAATTACACAGATAATTATTCTTACTATGTGAAAAATAGCGCACTAACTTTTCTACGAATTTCCCAGAAGAGAACCGATTGCTACTCAATAATAAATCGTTATAGAGGTGTAAAGAAATAAATTAGCTGTCATAAACAGGTTCGACAGAAGCGTGCTTTCCTGAACCCTGGAGGGTTTGTGTGGTCTACGTGCCAGTCTGCAAGACCGGTGGGCGAGGAAGAAACACACTCGATTATCGCCTTTGTAGAATAAAAAGCATTAAACAAATTTTGTTTAATGTTTTTTAAGAGAAGTTATTTTGTTGGGCTGAGAGTATGAAGTTCTCAGAGACTGTGAATTGTTTTATGAGAAAATGAATTAAAATCGTTGATGCAAAGAATTCCAATCAAGATTAAGTTGGTCCATCAGTTATTTGAAGTTAACTGCGATTTAGTCTTATAGAATGTGATCATTCTTTCTACTTTATTAAAGCCTATTAATACTGTACAATAAAACGCCAGAAGTCTCCCTAAATAAATAAATTTACGTTTTTGTGCGTAATTTCTCGTCTGTTATTCCAATGGTAATGTTCCTTAAATACTGCTAGTTAAATCCGTAGACTTTCAGATATGTAAATTTTTAACTGATAGAGTTAAATTCGTAAACTTTCTGATTAGGTCTGATAATCTGTTGCTCTAAGTTCTTCCTTCAAATGCATGATATTAAAACCCGTTTTTTTAATGGACGTACATACTAGTCCTTAAAAAAACACACTCCACATAAGTGAACAATGTGCTGGAAATTATCCAATATTTTTGTCTCATCATTTGAAACTTTAACACCGTAGTAGAAAAGTATACAGAATTTGAAAAAAAACAAGTCGTATTATATCGCCACAAGAAACTCTAGCTTACCTCAGCCTGAGTATTTAATTACCTCATTACCACAAGCTAATTCCTGAAGAGTTGGACTCTAGTTAGCAACAGGTATGAATCAATAAGAGCAGGATGAAAATTGTTTGAATGTGGCAACATTTCGAAAATCTAAAGTTTTTAGAATTTTTCCAAATTACTTGAGCAGCATAAAGATCTCTCCTGTTCTGTAGCAGGAAGGCTCAGTGAAAAAAATGTAAAACACAATAGCAGTAGAAAATAGTTCCTCATAAGAAATATAAAAATACTATTTCAAGTTTTCCTCCATTTGCTAGGCATCAGTAATATGAAATTAAAGTGTTACGAAAAGCACAAACTAGTTCAGTAATCTGGAGTTGTAAAAGTTCAAAACTATATCGGTCTACCTATTAACTAGTAGAAGCTGGTAAAACCTATGATGCTCGTTTACAGACACTTATTCTTCAATACAAACTAGGACTGTAAACGTCATCATTGAGACCAAATAATTACCTTACCTTTTACGTAAAAAACTGATCGAGCTGCTAGGTGCATTGCAATCCTCAGCGAGGTATCACATCATTGAATGTGATGGGCAACTTAAAATGTTCTTAGTGTTGTAACTCGGCTCTCGATCCTCGCTGATCCATAATATCCAGAGAACAGAAGGTCATTTTGAGAATATTTTGATGTGCATTCAAATACAACATAATAACTTTCTCGTCTTTATGCAGGAATAACTAAACGACAAATCAAGTACATAATGCAACAAATAATCAATAAACATGATGATTAGAAATGAATATATAAACGAGTAAATGAAAAATTGTTTTTATTCATGTTTGTAATAAAACTTAAAAAGATTCCAACACTCGGTCAAACCCTCCAGTCTACCGGTTGGCGTTTTAATAACCCCATAGAAGGAACTCGAAGTGCATGATTAGTACATGATTGATCTTATTGTTTTGCAGTCATTTTTACTATGCACTCAATTTTTAATCTATTGCTATTTATAGGTCTTTTCATTCTCACTATTATTGCCGATATTTCTCACTTCTTTGAGTTACCTGATATGATTTGGAGATGTCGTTAGCACTTGTGTAAAATATTTTTCATTTCCCTTTTCCAGAATCTGTTCTAAAGCATAATCCTTGTGTTAAGGTTGTCATTGCAGTGTACACTGTCTGTCAGCACTAACTCATGTTCGGCCTCTGACAGAATAAGGCTGGCACATCGTTTTAAAGAATTCAATTCGATTACTGCCTTCTATTGTGCACGTACTGTTTCCTTTTCAGTTTTTTAATACTGGGTGACATCTATTGGTTCGAGGATTGTTTGGGAGGTGAATGCATCCTGGTGCTTTAATATTGTGAAAATAGAATGAATGATATAAGAATCTTATTAATACTAAATAGTGATAACGTTGGTTGAAAAATTAATCATAATAAAAACTAACAATAAAAAACAATGAAAATTAATACTTAGATGCATTTTAGCTTTTTTATAGTTAGAATATAAAAACAATAGTAATTCTTGACTTCGTGAATAAATCACTGTGCTTGAGCAGTGCAGTGTATTGAGAGTTTAGAGCATCTATACGTTGATTTCTGCTGACATTTACGTTTTAACTTCTCAGAAAAAGGCCGGTAAATACTTTACTTCATCTTTTGAAAAAATGGAGGGGCTTTACTTCATCTTTTGAAAAAGTGGAGGGAAAGCCTGGAAACTTCCCAGCTTTTCTTCTGTATGCATAAGCTTGGCACCAGTAACTCTTCATGTCTGACTTACCACAGCCAACACTGAGCAACACTATGGGGAACTGGTCGCCCTCATTCTTCTCCAGCTCCGTTCGCTTCAACCGAGATCGTTCCAAAAAAAGCGTCGATCAAGTCTTCTAAATTTTCAGCAAGATGAAGAGCTCAAAGCTGACTGGATTTTCTCGGGACTCCAGAATTTATGTTCATACGCACGCACAAACACAATCTGAAGATGAGTTAAGCAATAAACTGTGATATTTTTTGGGATGGAAATTTTTTCTTTCAAGAAATTTAAATTTAAATTTCATCCAACATTTATCGATGATATTGGCATTTCAGGAACATTTCTTTGTAGTTGACCATTTAGTGTAATAATATCTCGTAAATACAGTGCGAGTTAGACTGGTCGGCTGAAATAAATTGAATGCAAGCTTCCTCTTATAAAATTTTAGCCATTTAATTCCTATTTACGTGCATAAGAGCTAGCCAAGTGGTTCATTAAGTCAGCGGCTGAAAGTGCGCCCTTGAGAAACACAAAGCAGCAGGAAAGTAAAGTTGGCGGCAAATGAGCTTACATTTGTTTCCTTAGTTATGGGATTGCTCTTATACGCTTTTAGAGGCCAAAAAGTTGCTTTTGGGAGCATTTACACCATCGTCTGGCACTCTCCATACGCAAAGTGAGTGCTAAACCTTTCACTTTTGCAGACTTGAAGGTTGTTGTGCCTGGCATTACAGTAGGTTCACCGATTAAAGAGTCTGTTTGGCCACAACATTCACAGAGTGTGTGTTGCTTCTCTTCTGTTCATATTCATAATCCTGGGACTTTTGGAACATATTCTGCACAACGCAAATTTACTCCTCTCCAGAAGCCACATAAAGTGGCGGATGTAATGATAAGACAGTCTACGTTTTTGCTGATAACTTCATAACGATTGATTGAAATACAATTAATTTTTGACCATCGGTTACGAATAAAACAAAAAGTGTAGGTTCAAATTTTGTATTACGGTATAGTTTTTTTACAGTTATTACAAAAATACTTTCAAGAAGAACGAAATTTGATGGAAATAAAGATAAGACACCCTGCCCTAAATAATATTTCCATAGAAACTATGAATGTTTCAGACAAAAAAATCAAAATGACTAGTATTTAGTCATTTAGTATTTCTTTTCGCTTACAAAACGTCTAGACAACGATCATTCATTGTTTCACTAAATTTTTAAGAATTTCTTGAAAAATTTTCCCCAGCACTCCTGGATAACACGCCAAAGCTCCTGCTTGTTTTCATCTCGTCTGCCATCGGCGTAAACTTGTCTAGCCAGTATACTCCATAGGTTTTCTATATGATTTAGATCTGGCAACTTAGTTTGGCAACTCAAAGTGCGGATATTGTGACCATTAAGCCACTCTCTTGTGCGTTTTGAAGTGTGAATGGCCTCATTGTCTTGTTGAAAATGGGCAGTATTCTGGTGAAAATTATTTAAAAATGATATAAGACTTTTTTGCAATACTGCAGTGTACTTCACGGAATTTTGTTTTCCATTTATCTGTACCAGATTCACCTTACCTTCTGTTGAAAAAACTCCCCAAATCATCAGTGATACTCGTCCGAATGGCCGTCTGCTCATTTTTGCCCAATTGTCAGCATTTCATTGTACTTTTTCCCCCTTCCACTCCTCTCGTCTTTTCTTGTGTATATTCTTCAGCTCTGGTTTTGTTTTCCTCTTCCTAAATAAAAAATTCTGAAGTATTGAGAAGTTGCCTAACTCTTCTGGGAGTTACATTCAACTTAGACACGTTTGAGGATTTTTGGAACTTTTTCCTGTAGATGAAGCCTCACGTAGCATTCGGAGTCGACAAGCTGGAGTAAGCTTGGGTGGATGTCCAGGGGATTTATTTGATCTGTACGCTTCAGGATTTTGAAGAAAAAATCGAATTCCTGTTCCTGACCTCTTAATCTGCTTTGAAATTGAATTATAGGAGCATACTTGACTAATCCCGCTGCCGACATGGTTGACGCGGCTAGAAATACGGCATGGGACTTGGGTAAACAACCGAATAATTATCGAAGTAATTATCTGACCCAAGAATGGGCCAGAAGGTTCGTTCCTATAGCCTTATTCTATTCTATTCTAATTAGAGCTATTATATAACATTTTTCAAATTCCAGTAGAGAACTTTCTTTGCCCGTGCTGTAAAATGTATATTTTTCATAATTTAAACCTGATTACAAGATATCACGATGTTTACTTGCAGTTTAGGGGAACACCGGTATGTTGTTTTGATTTTATTCTTAGCTGTCAAAGGTGAAGTATTTCGGATAGACGTAATTTTTTACAAGGTGTCTTATCTTTATTTCCATCAAATTTTGATCCTCTGAAAAGTAATTTTGTGATAACTTTACAAAAAACTATTCTGTAATATGAAATTTGAATGAACACTTACTTCTTGTTCTTTCCCTACCTATGGTCAAAAATTTTTGTATATCAATCAATATTTACAAAAATATAAACAAAAATGTAGAGTGTCTTATCATTATATCCACCACTTTATAGTAAAAAATAGTGATCACCTTGAACTAGGGAAAAATATTTGACGTTCTTTATCACATGATGTATAATACAGGGTGAGACAAGTCAAATGTCCGAGTTTTGAAAGGCGCCTGCAACGCCTGTGTTGGTGATGGTAAGATGTGTGGTATCGCTGTAACCACCAAATTCCGCCGTTTTCAGTAGCAGCCGCCAGCCATGCCTTGGTCGGGTGAACATCACATCACAGCTTTGCAGTGCGCACGTTTCTAGAAAATGATCATTCTGTCGTCGCCACTCAGCGCGCCTTCCGCCTACAGTTCAACATTCCACGTCATGGTCTCATCCCTGATATCAAAGCAATCAGGCGTTGGGTTGAAGCATCGGAAGATACTGGTTCCACAAGAAGATCTAGGGGTAGTAGAGGACCAAAAACGCTAAGAACATCGAAAAATGTGGCCTGAGTTCAAGCAGCTGTCGAACAGTATCCACGACGCTCTGCTCGGAAGCATTCACTAACAGTGATATTGGAATACGATATTGGAATACTTTTTTGAACTGAAATTGGAAGAATTAAGTAAGGAAACAAATCTGGGAAACATCTGGTTCCAACAGGATGGAACAACAGCCCACACTGCTGAAGTTGCAAAGGTCAAATTGCGACAGATGCTCCCGGCACGCCTCGTCTCTCGGAGGGGTGATGTCGAGTGGCCCCCACGCTCACCTGATTTCAGCATTTGCGACTTGTTCTTGTGGGGTTATCTGAAGGAGAAAGTGTTCAGAAGTCGGCCACACAATTTGGAAGAATTGAAGATGCGAATTCGGGAAGAAATCGCTGCAATGCCCCTCGAGATGTGCCGAAGAGCATCTGAAAACTTCAGACATCGCCTTCAACAGTGCATCGCTACAGATGGCCACCATCTTCCTGATGCCGTCTTCAAAAAGTGAGCACACAAACGGCATTGTATACTGATTCGAATAAAACAACAAATAATTCTGTACTTATTGTTTTACTTTTCCTAATAGCGTTTCAAAAACGGGCATTTGACTTACCCACCCTGTTCAAATATCTTCCTTCAATGAAAGGTTTGTAAAATGTTAATTATAGATTTTCCGCTTATTCCCTCGATATTGATGTGGAGAAAACCGTCAGACGTCACTGAAGCTGAACCGTGTGAGTGTGCAATGTTTGTTCTGCCATGTAAAAGTTTTAAATCAAGGCTTCAGTGTAATATGAATTTGATTACCGGATGGAAATGTGAAGGTTCCTCTTTAATTCCTATTTCATGAAGCACACCGGTCACTTAATGATACTCAGTTTACTTTACAGCACACAGCTATACAACATAGCAGCATAGAGTACAGCTCACAGTTACTACTGGCTGCCTGATTGACACAATAGCGTAGGAGTGTAAACGATACTCATTATTCCTTTTTTCTTAATCAGGATCATTAATTATTTTCAGTCACTCATTGTCCTGTTCTAGTGCAAAGCAGCATCCTACCTAGCGCGAAAAAATATGTATTCCTACTGCTTTTTCTGGGTCGAAATTCTTCGAGCCTCTGGCCTGACTAAGTGAGACTAGCAAGAGGAGGTGTTCGAGCTATTGTTCTCGTCGTTTGTAACCGTCAGGGCGGTAGCGCGAGCGCTCTGAAACAATGCACGAATAAAGTGTGACCTGCTGTTAAAACCGCTTTAAAGGGACACTGGTCTCTTCTTACTG